>JAZHYW010017262.1:0-42342 GCA_037355805.1 Ixodes ricinus
CCAATCCTTGTTTTCGGAAAAAAAATTTTGTCTTTGCGAAAAAAATTTGTAAGCACCCTCTCAGACTTGTGCGCGTTTTGCGTATCGCGCGATGTTGACATTTCGGGCGGCTTCCTCCCAAAAACCGTTCTGGATACAGGTCTTGAAATATTCACTGACAAATTAGGCATAAGAAGGATTCTCAAAAAGTATTAATCACCGAGTAGTAGGGTAATTATTGTGAGAAAAAAAATCGCAAACTCGGCACATTGCGCAATAACGCTCTGGATTAAAGAATATTTTTCTCCGCATCTATAAAAGCTAAGGTCTTCAAACTTTGCCAGTGTGTTGCCCTGTATAGAGTTCATCTTTTCGTAAAATATTGTTGTCCTGGTTAGCGGAAGAAATTTACAAGAATTGCTCACACTGGGGCATTTAACTAAAAATGCATTATTTTGAAAATCATTTTAAAAAAAAGGCCATCTTTATTTTTCTTTAAACTCTCTGAAATTAACATTTATAATATGTACTAACAGAGCCTGTAAAAACATGATGCAATATTTGTGTGGCTTTTAAGTTATAAAGCGAGAAACATGGCCAAATTGACGCTAACGCGGTTGCCATAAATGGGGCGTGCACATACAAGTTCTTCACAATTTCATTATTATTAAAGCGTGTAAAAATGCTACAGGGTGGTCAGGAAAAGACAAATTGACAGAACAGAGGTGGACGGTAGTTTTGAAGGGAAAATTCCTAATACATTTTCGTACAACCGACCCAAAAATGCCCATGGGCCGGAGCGATCGAGGTGCGCCACCCCGTAAATATGCTTCGCGGTGCCTGTTTCAACAGCCGGCGTATAGCGTTTCCGTCTACGCGACGTAAAGGAAGCAACCGGAACGACTTTTCATACAGATCAGCCTACAACCTTGGCCGTAACATGATATAGGAAGTAGGGCGCGGCAGAACCTGAACCTGCGCTGCCTGTGAGCGCCAATAGATCCGCCGCCGTGGAGGGCCGCACAACGCGTAGAAAATAAAGATACAAAAAAAGGGGAAAAAATTGCGATTGAATGAGATTTTTTCTGTAACTTATTTTATAAGACAACGGTTTGGAGAATCGTGAAATCCAATTTGGGTATGCCCATGTGACCTACGTAAGTGATGGTGCAAAAGCCACTTTAAGAACAAGTACCAACTACACGTGCTGCAGAGCCACAAATACACGTCAGCGAGGTGTATTTTTTCCGCAGCTTGACATGGCAAGAGTGCCTGTGATTGAATCGGGGGTCGTGTCAAGCACCAGACAACGTTGTACAGCCTCCGACGGCCCACCAAGTCGGTGATCAAGTCGGCGTCAGAGATGATTGCCCCACTGAACACTAAACTGCCGAGCGTGAAACTAATCCACCTCCCGAAAGCTGACGTCAAAGCTTTCAGGGACGTGAAAGCAAAGGACAGGGGCTCTGTTTCCGTTGTGTGTGGAATTCAGTTCTGTCACTTGTGGTAGTGTACGCGGTCCGACACTTCGCAATAACGACAGCTGTTTTAGCAAGAACAGTAGCCGCAGAAAAGACATATCTTTAAAAGTAAGGTCTCCTATGGCTGCGAAAAGCAGATCGAGGTCGCGAGCTTGCGGTGCCACTGAGAAGAAACAAACAGTAATCGCTACAGGCAAACCGGGAAAAAAGTTTTCTTTTCCGAGCGCCAGGAGAGCGCCGTGACTGACTCAGGTCAGCGTCCGGCAGAAAGAATTCAATAAAGTTGAGGCTTGGCCGAGTCGGTACATACTTCGGAATTAAATTAAAAACCGAAGTATGTACCAACTCGCCCAAGCCTCAACTTTAGTATCGTTCACAGCGCTACGTCCGTGTCACTTCTTTGCCTGGTCCTCGTCTTTTCGCGCTGTTTTCAATTCCAAAGAATTCACGCGACAAGCACCGAAGGTGCGCACAGGATCTTGATTAATTAAACTAGTTTCAATCGTATCACTTTAAACATGTGTTCTTTCTAATCACTATTTAAACGTCAGGAGCCGAGCCTCCCCACGAAGGGTAGGCTCCGAAATCCACTGATCTGAGAAATCTGTATTTAAATTGTTGACTTGTGCTTCAAACTCACCTGTACTTTTTTATCTGAATTCTAATTTTTCACGAATTTCTGTCACAGAGCTTTCTCTTCACAGATTTCCTACATTTTTCGACCCCTTGTTTGCCCTTGTTTAAAATTGGCAACGTCCTATCTTTCTCCACTTTTGTTACGTCAATTCTGTATATTTAAAACCCTGTGAAATTAAAAAAAAAACAAATATTGCAAAGCATTTTTGAAGTGCCTGATGGGACAGATTATGAGCCTTGATCTGTGAAAAGTAGAAGAAAAATTGCGATGGCCTTCATTTTAAACTGATTTTCCAACTATTGCAAAGTTGGTAACCTGTCTAAATTTCAGTGTATTTATTTTTGAAAGGTTATCGTTTTCAATTTCAATGACAATTTATGCAAATATAAAACAGACGCGTTCAAATAATTTCAAAAAATTGAATTTCCAGTCTTTTAAGATCCGGATCCACAAAGCTCTAAAATGCTTCGTAGTCGATAATACATGTTTACCTTTTTTTATTTTATGTAGAGTCTCTGCACACAAAAAAATATTAAACCTAAGACGAAAACATTTTTTCTTTAATAAATATCCAAAAGGACGGTTTCACGAAAGTCGCAAAAACGAGAGCGTATACCGACAGCGACTTTCTGACTTTTTTTCTTCAAGAGAAATTTTATTTTCCGCAAAAAAAGTTTGAATATGTTTTTGGGCTTGCACAACAAGTAAAACATATATCCTTTGCTAAAAATTAAAAAAAAGTCAACCGGACATGGTTGTTCAATCCTATCTGAAAACGTCCAATACAAACAATCTCAGGCAATCGGAATTATTTTGCTTTTAGGTAACTTTTATTTTCTACGCGTTGTGCGGCCCTCCACTGCGGCGGGTCTATTGGCGCTCACAGGCGGCGCAGGTTCAGCTTCTGCTGCGCCCTACCTCCTATATCATGTTACCGCCAAGGTTGTAGGTTGATCTGTTTGCAAAGTCGCTCCGGTTGCTTCCTTTACGTCGCGTAGACGGAAACGCTATACGCCAGCTGTTGAAACAGGTATCGCGAAGCATGTAACAGGGTGGCGCACCTTGATCGCTCCGGACAATGGGCATTTTTGAGTTGGTTGTACGAAAATGTATTAGGAAGTTTCCCTTCAGAATTACCGTCCACTTCTGTGCTGTCGAATTTGGACTTTTCCTGGCCACCCTGTAGCATTTTTACACGCTTTAATAATAATAAAATTGTGAAGAACGTGTATGTGCATGCCCCATTTATGGCAACAGCGTTAGCGTCAATTTGGCCATGTTTCTCGCTTTATAACTTAAAAACCACACAAATATTGCATCATGTTTTTACAGGCTCTGTTAGTACATATTATAAATGTTAATTTCAGAGAGTTTAAAGAAAATTAAAGATGGCTTTTTTTTAATGATTTTCAAAATAATGCATTTTTAGTTAAATGCCCCAGTGTGAGCCATTCTTGTGAATTTCTCCCGCTAACCAGGACAACAATATTTTACGCAAAGATGAACTATATACAGGGCAACACACTGGCAAAGTTTGAAGACCTTAGCTTTTATAGATACGGAGAAAAAATATTCTTTAATCCAGAGCGTTATTGCGCAATGTGCCGAGTTTGCGATTTTGTTTCTCACAATAATTACCCTACTACTCGGCGATTAATACTTTTTGAGAATCCTTCTTATGCCTAATTTGTCAGTGAATATTTCAAGACCTGTAGCCAGAACAGTTTTTGGGGCGGTAGCCGCCCGAAATGTCAACATCGCGCGATACGCAAAACGCGCACAAGTCTGAGGGAGTGCTTACAAATTTTTTTCACAAAGACAAAATTTTTTTTCGAAAACAATGATTGGTTTAAATCTTCTGGGCATAAAGCCAGGCAAATATATTTTTTCATCGAAATTTAAAATGGTCACCGGACATGGTTGTTCGATCTTATCTGAAAACGCCCTATAGTTTCTCGACCGGTGCAAACGATAACGCAAGTCTCCGACGCATCGAGCATAAGATGTGGGAATCATGTGGGAGTCTGCGTCCCGGTTATACGAGTTGTGCGAGACAGATATTTTTAGACAGCTTATGTCGTGCAATACACTGCAATTAGTACTGCACGCGAATCAGTTCCTTTGCCTATATAAATAACGTGAAATAAGTCACGAAAACAACAATGCCGCATTCTGTAATGCGTAGCACAATCAAGCAAACGTTACGTCAAGCCTGATAGCTGAGTTGTACTTTGAGAAGTTTTGTTGCATTCCCCATCAATTAAAAGGTTATAAAAACTGCAGTCAACTGCATAGGGGTTGTAGGAAAATGCATGGTGAACCGCAAAAGCCGATTGCTATCAAGCTGATTTTCATTTTACCGCAAATTTGTGATTAATGTTTAGTGAAAAGCACCGAAGTCCCTAAGTCTGAGACGTCAGTATAATAATAAAAAAATATTTTGATGGGGAGTCAAATTGGTTTTAAATATCTTTTCACGTCATACGATGTGTCACCTCAGACGTCAAAAGAATACTTTTTTTATTCTGAAGTTGACGTTGAAATAGTCGCTGTCGTTTCTAAACCCCTTATTTCCTATTTCCTGGTGTAAGCTGTTGGCTCGTGGAAGCGACTGGTTGGGTAAAAGCTTGCTCAGAGGGGAACGCCGACACGCGACAATAAACATTTGGATAGGCGCTTGCTCTTTATCATTATTATCCCTTGCTTCTTAGAGTGGCCGACAGTTCCAGGCATCAAGAAAGCAAATTAAACCACTGGTCGTCACCAGAACAGCTGCATTTCCGTGAACCGCGGGGGGCACCTGAGTTTAGTTTGGTAGCGTACTCCCTAACCTGGAGAGCAGTCAGATCTTGTGTATGAGTCCAGTATTTTTGCCACTCCGCGGTTCATTCAAACGCAAAAAAAATAACAAGAAAAAACCGCCAACACCAACATAAAAGTTCGGAAAGTCTGGTGCCTCTTGTGCATGCGTATTATTGTAAATTTTGTTGTTTCATGCCATTATCGCATTTAGACAGTGTTCGGTCGGTATCTTCCGATTTGCAAACATATAGGAAGGACGTCCACCGGAAGCCGCAAGGATTTTCTTGAACCATTTAGCCAGTTCAGCGCTTGTTACATGACTTACGTTAAATAACAAGGAAATAACAATAGTCTCGTAAGTATCGTATACTAAGAAGGATGGAGTCTTTACGGCATAAAAGAGGAACCTTTTTTTGTGCAGTTGGTCGCACATTTCATAATTTTTAAAGATGAATCTATGAAAACTTAATTAGAAACTGCGAAAATCTGTCTCCGTCGGTGAGACTCAGACTTCGAACTTAAATTAGAAATTCTTGGATTTTCAAACTTGTACATTGAAGAAATTTAAAGCCTCCGAATTATTGGCCTTTGAATTTCGGAGAAATTTGATGTCTTATCTTGAAGTTAGAAGTCTTCGAACTTTATCTGTTAAGAAATTCGAAATCTTCAAAACCGAACTTTCAGAAACATTAAAATTTTTGAACTTTTGAAATTCAAATCCTTAGACAGTTCATCAGGTTCGCGGCATCTCTATTCGTAATACTAAAAGTAAAAAAGCAGAGGCTGAAACGTTTCTTCTCCATTGCGTGTCGTACACAGAGTGTGCTGTCTACAACACCTATAGTCAAGTCTCGCGGAATATAATCCATCTTCGTGAGGATCGGGCGTTCCCTAATTATACGCCAAGATCTGGGACGCACTAAATTCCCGGGAGAGTTGAGAGATACAGCTGGGGCTGCTTTTAAGCAGCCTGCCACAGAGCTCCGTCGGGGTGGCACCTTCTCCAGTCAGGGGCGACTTCCGGACGCGCATAACTCGGGCTGTGTTATGTTAATCGCGAACTTGCGCAGCATATGCGCGTGTGAAACATTGCGAACAAACGAGCTCGTTTAAACGGTTCGCCGCGTCAAGATGTGTGGTCGTCGATCATCATAAGTTACGTCGCGCTGAAGGAAGCGTTTCCGGAAGCCTCGTCTGTGCACTTAGAAAGAAACTGTGTCAAGCTCTCAGCCGAAAAAGCATGATGTGTATACGGCACCTGCAATGAGGTCTAAATGTTTTGGGGACGACGCACTTTCTTCACTTGCATTGAGCGAGCGGTGATATTTTCGCTCCCATCTGCACTTGCCAGAGGCTACAAGAGATGCTGTCGCTTAACCAAAGCCGCCAAATCTTGTGTGCCCCGATGTCTGTCTGTCTCAGGGTAAACCCATTCTTAGTCGCGTCGTTATTGGCGCCTGCGCTGGATAAAGCAAACCCATAAAGAATCCTTGTGCGGAAAAGGGTCGTCGAAACATTGTCCAACGTTACAGATTCGAGCTTAGTCGCGCGAGGTTGTGTACACGCTGAAAAACGCAGAAATCAGTTGGAGGGTAAAATAGCAGAGACGTCATTACTCAGCAAAAGCTTGTCACTCTAAAAAAAGGCCCTCTTAGTATGAGCTACGTTAAACGTAAAATTGAGTGATTAATCCCAGCCCGTAGTTGCTTCGACGCGTCCAGTGTTTAAATAATGTTTTTTAGAGCGCAGCTCTTGGGCGCCAGTTTCCTGCTTGAGCGGCGTTGCCGTCGCTGTCGCCGTCGGCGTAACCGCGTGTTGCATTATGGGACGTTTCTCATAATGACGTCACAGGTGACGTCACATGTGACGTCACGAGCGTCACGAGAGTCACGAGTGACATCACGAAAGTCACTCGCGAAGGTCACGACGAAGGTCACGACCTTCACGAGGACTTCACGAGTGACGTCACGAGCGTCACTAGGGCCACGAGTGACGTCACGAGGGGGAGAAAGGGAGGGGGAGGAGGAGAAGGTACGGAAGAGGAGGAGGGGAATACCTTCCTCTCCGTACCATCCTCTGCTCCTCCTCAAGAGCTGCTCTCTAATTCGGCATTACGAGGAATTGTAAACGTCTTTCATTTTTTCCCCGGACTAGAAGTGTTTTTGAATAGACATAACAGTGTGCTGAGTAGGGAGGTTTTATAGCGCAGATAGACATGCATAGCATCTATTTCTTTTAAAATGTGATATTTTTTGTAGTGTATTTATTCAAGCATAGATGTCAATGTTTCAAAAAAAAAACTGTTAAAGCCTTGGCAGATGAAAATGCGTAATCTACCTGAGAACAGACTTGTTCATAGATACTTCGGGTTTCAAGGCAGGTAAACGATGAAGTCAGTGACTTAATTTCAGTCACACGGGTCAATGTTGGGAGGAATTATTCAAAAGACATTGGTGCCTTACTGTATTTGGTGGAAGCTCTTCATGAACATCTGGTTTGTGAACATTTGATTAGAGTTAACGAGATGCAGATGGTGGTACGTGAACAGGTACTTGATGGAGGTCTTAGTCACAGGCTGTGTAGCAAAAAAAACACAAGTGCTACATTTTCCACTCTGTGTTGTTTTGCTCATGGCACGAAAGCAGCACATGATAAAGAAACAAATTACGTAGTGGACAATTATGGGTCCTTATATATCGCGAAAACAACCAGAACAACACGAACACCGACCGCGTTTTATCATCGTTTATTTATGCCTGATTGTAATCCTGTTTTTTTTTGGCTTCATGTGCTTTTCGTAGACCTGTGCTGATTGATGGTGGATGTTCTTTTCTTTATATTATATTGTTTGAACGTCTGTTTACTAATTTGTTTACATCTACTTTTTCTTTCAGCTTGAAGTGTATAGACGTATTTTTCGAATATGCTAGGTTTGCCCTTGTTTAATTTTGAGCCCCATGCCACTTGGGCATTAAATGGGCTGCAGTATTCTTGAAATAAAAATATATTGTACCCTAACAAAATGTCAGGACTGCGTATGCTATGACGTTCTTTTCGGCGTCATTATTAGTAGGAGCGAGAATAACTTAGTCGACCTAATAAAGTTGGTAAGTGCAAAGATCACTTCTTCAAGAACTCAGACAACTCGCTTCGATTCCGAGCTAAAATTTAGCAGCAGCTGTCGCAGGAGGAATCATAACCAGATATTGTAAACTAAAAAAAGAAAAGTCTTACAATCGCTTAACTGTCTACTATTGAAGGGTCTGAATAGATTAAAATTGCTTCATATTTTGTCATAGGCACTGAACTATTCTAAAGCCGCAAGTAGACGTCACACGAAAAGGGCAAGCATCTAACTGTGAACTTATTATTTAACAAGTTAGTCATGGCAACGGTTTGTGAGCTAGCGGCATGGAGATATCGCGACCATACGTTTACATCACACAGGAAGAGCACGCGTGAACATGTGGAAATCGGCAAATGCTTTTTTCAGTAAGGATTGTAATGCTTTGAACGTGCCCTGCACTTCTGCCGATGAGATTGTAGTGTACATCCCAAGCGGCATGAGGATGTACAGATTCGATTGAATTCTGCTCTTGATATCTCAATCTCGAAAATCGACCAACCAGGAAATGAAAAACTGGCAGACCGTGGGAAGGCCGCAGGGGGTAAACATATTACAGCCAAGAAAATAGAAGGGGCGA
The DNA here is from genome assembly GCA_037355805.1 of Ixodes ricinus. NCBI lineage: Eukaryota > Metazoa > Arthropoda > Arachnida > Ixodida > Ixodidae > Ixodes > Ixodes ricinus. The sequence goes on from JAZHYW010017262.1 coordinate 8,604, forward strand.
CGGAGAAACGGTGGCAACACGACGAGTCGTAAAAGAAGATTGAAAACCTGGAGTCGTCGCGGTGGTGTGGAGACGGCAACTTGCTTCAGGTCCTGATATAAAGGATGGCCGTAAACGTGTCAGCTCGGAGAATGTACAGCCCCACTATCGGTAGCTTTAAGCCTCATGTGGGGTCATAAACCGACTTTTCCCTTCATTCTATCTTTGATGGGGGAGCTCCGCGACGAAACGTTCTCTACTACCACGATATTTAGGCGTTGCCCTTTGTGCCTCGTCTATGCTGGTCATAGAGTGAAGCTTTCACATTTTTTCTTCGGCTGCACTAAAATGAGCCGCGGATATTTTTACTTATTGTTCCGTTCTGGTTTTATGTCAAGTATGGTGAGGGTTTCCAGGGAGACAGGCAGAAACGACGACTCCCATTGGATTTTCTGTTGAGCTACGTATGCATTTGACGTTCCCAGAAACTGCGTGAACCGTGAAATAAACGTAAGAATAAAAATTATTTGATGCATTGCATACTTAAAAACACATAAAAATCAGCACTTCTAAAAGCACGCATAGGTAAGAATTAAAAAAAGGACAATGAACGTGCCTGTATAGAGCAATACAATAGACACGCCTATAAACAGCAAATCTTAAAATAAAGTTTAGAACTGAAAGATTGATAGCCAAAATCACCACTTGACTGTAGGCAATTTTCTAATTTAGTGGTCTAAAAACATCTTAATTGTATGTTTTTTTTCGGTTTAATCGAGCATTCGCTCGCGCTGCTTGAAGCGTTCTTTGAGAGAGCGCGCTCGTCCTCAGACCAATTCACTGGCCCTCTGGCCACGAACTTATCTTTACCGTATAAAGATGATAAGCCGTATAAAGATGGCAACCTTTACTTCTTGAAGGACCATCGCGTGGCTCCGGCCAAAATCTCAACCCTGTCCTCCAGTGGGCTTTGTGTTAGGTGACGCCGAAAGGGTTCGATTACAGGAGAATTGGCGACTCCCTCGCCGGGGGAAGGGGGCAGGGCGATGTTTTTGGTGATAGTTAGATAAACGCATTGCCTTGAAAGGGGAAAAGCGAAATAGGTTTTTTGCTATTGTTCTTTGGCTAGGGGATGCAAGCTACCGCCCGTTACAATAATAATTTTAATCTTTATTTTGACTTCTGGAGTCGCGGGTGGAAGGGCAAAAGGTAAACAAATTTTACCTGACGAGGCCCCACCACCCTGTACTTAGCTCAGCAGCATACAGCAGTAAACGCAAAAAAACCATGGAGTCAATATCGTGTCCACAAAACAATATTTTTATACAAAAGAACAATAACAAAAACAGTATAATAAAATACACACATATAAATAATAATATACATTATAAGGCACTATATAGAAGCAAATAATAAATTGACAGTGACAAATTGTTAAGAATTTGTTGCTTACAAAGCAAAGTATCGGTTAACAAGAATAATACACACACAAAAAAAACTGATAATCAGCCCCATACATAGACAGAAAATGATTAAATAAACAGTTTCACAGCACTATTCATAAAATGGCAGAAGATAACGTTTCATATTTTTCTTGAAGGTGAAAAGTGAAGTAGTACTTTTTACTAACTCAATGATATCGGGGTGGTTGTTTACGAGCTCGGGTATTTTATAAGTTAATGCTTGGGAACCGTAATTTGTTCGTATTTTTGGTTTCATGTAGATTTTGTTTCTCAGATTATATGGCGTTGTTTTCGAGTAGTAGGTCTCACGAAATGTGTTTTCATCTCTGTTGTAGTCACTATATATATTACATTGCAAGTGTAAGGATAAAGAGGCTTTCAATGTTCAAAAGTCATTGCTTTGCAAAATATGGAGCTGTATGATCAGTTTAACTCAAGTTCTCAATACAACGAACTGCTTTCTTTTGTAGACCAAGTATGCTAGTCAAATCAGATTTCGTAGTTGTTCCCCAGACCAATAAACAATAATGAAGATGGGACTGTACTAGAGTGTAGTAGAGCTGACACCTAAGCCAACAAGGAAGGATTTCTTTGAGTTTATATAACAAGCCAATAGATCGAGATATTTTCGAGCGAACATGATCTATATGACGCTGACCAGCTTAGTGTCTCTTCAAACCAGACGCCCAAGCATTTAAGGGAAGACACTCGTTCCAATTCCAAGTTTTTAAAAGTTATTTTTAGATTAAAATTACTACGAATTTGCTTATGACCCGGTTTAAAAATAATATATTTCGTTTTGTTGACATTAAGTTCTATTTGATTGGAGTCTAGCCAGAGCGCTAGTTCATGAAGCCACATATTGACAAATCTTCTATCACACTTAGATCTTTATCAATGAAAAATACATTGGTATCATCTGCATATAATATTCGTGTCGGGAGTGCCAGGTATGTTCACTATATCATTTATATATAGTAGAAAAATCAATTTCCCGAGGATTGACCTCTGGGGTACGCCATAATTTATTTTCATTGGTTCAGATTCGAATTGATTGATTTTTACGTATTTCCATCTGTTCGATAAATTGCTGCAAATTAAATCCCAAGCTGTGCCCCTTATATTATAATGCATCAGTTTTTTAGAAGGATGTCGTGTTTAATCGAGTTGAACGCCTTGCGGAAGTCTAAAAAATTCCCATGGCGTATAGCTGACTTTCAATACTATTGACCAGCTTATCTTTAATATGTAACAGAGCCTTTTCTGAAGATTCTTTTTCTGAAAACCATAATGTACCTTCACTATTATTGGCCTTTCTTCGAGATATTTAGAAAGCCTAACATTATGGGGTACAGCCGTTATTATATATCCTATCGATCCATCCATCCTATCTGGCCAGTACCTTTTGTAGGATCTTAACACACAGCGCACAACGGTGAAGAAATGGCGGTGCGAATGAAGCAGCAAAGCACGGGACAGTTGCCAGCCTAAAGAAACTGCGCCAGATAAACACCACCACGTAGTAGCCATGATATCAAATCGCTCCACAGAGCAACCAATAAAGGAAGCAGCCATAACGAGTTATTTGACATCAGCGCAAAGTGCCCCTGGGTATGGGATTAATTGTGCTTCGCGGAGAAACAGCGACAGGCAGTATAATGAGGGTCCGGGATTCTAAAAGGGGCGGTGTAACGATTTTTGTTCTTTGCGTAAATACCGCTTAGGATAAATCCCTGACGTTTACAACCTACGAAACACGGGTTAGCTTTTTCATCGTCCAATTGCAATCGAAAAAATAATTAAAGAAAAACGAGTAGCTTTTTCTTATTCAACTCCCAACCAGAACAAGCGGCCACGTTGTCTAGAGACGTATGTATGCCACCAATGTTTATCATAGCCACGCGCTTGGGTCGGCAAAGGACGGGACATGCGCTAAGTTTCAGAAATTGTTAGTTTCGGCTATTGTCGTCATTGCAGCGATTGGACATGAGCCACTAGCCGAACGCTTGTCGAGCTATTGATTATCGCTGAGCCCCAAATCGAGTGCTCACGCAATGCTCGGGTAAAATCTATGAGCCGCATTCAAATATCATCAAGGATTGAATTTGTCAACACTGCGACCTCCAAACTACGTAATCAGATTTTGCAAAAGAGACAGATGAAAATAAAACTCTATCTTTTATTCTTGAAATTACACCGCTTCAAAGATGTTTTTTTTTTTAGTTTGTTACGTTGCGTGCGAGTATACACCATCCCAATATTTACAAGTCCACCAGCGTGCGATCTCCTCAGCCCAGCACGCGCATATTTGTCACTGCGCAAAGCAAGCTAATGACGCACAATTCGTATACGATGACTTCAAATGGACCCGGCCAGGAGCCTTTTCTTTTCGGAAAGGTCTATACATTGATTTCATAGTGCCAGTAAGCTCGGGTAGAGTGAAAGACATTCCAACTGAATATCGCTTTAACGCTCCTTTAACTTGTACATGTACCTGGTTATAGAAGTCAACTGACTGTACACTCTGAGCTAAAAACAATTAGCCCAAACCGAGCGATCGCGAGGCCGGCGAAAGGGCGACATTTGATGCTGCGGTCACGCCAACACAGAGCGATCGACTTCATTGAATGCAATATGTTTTCTTCTGAATTTTCAAACTACCTGCAATCAGTTAAAAATGCAAAAAAAAGGTAATTCTGTCTTAAATTTGGAAAATAGGGAAGTCATAAATAAAAACACTAAGTACCAAACTGGAATCCCGAGGGACTTATTACACACTAAAAAAAGCCCGTGCGTCTACTTTCCCGCACAACACTCCGAGAGCCAATAACCGCAACTTAGGAGGCAGCTCAGCGAACGACGATGCCGAAACACATGTTTAGACTAGGAAACGCAGTCTGAGTTGTGACATTAAGCAATGCAAAACGTCACTCTTGCATTGCTTAATGTCACAACTCAGACTGCGTTTTTTGGTCTAAACATGTGTTTCGGCATCGTCATTCGCTGAGCTGCCTTCGTAAGTTGCGGTGATTGGCTCTCCGAGTGTTATGCGGGAAAGTAGACAACCGGGCTTTTTTGAGAGTGTAGTACAAATAGAGCAATTGTAACTATCTCGCACCAAGAAGAAGAGCTTTTATTGAGGCTACAATAAATACGAAATAACTGGTATTCCAATTGTTCAGAACTTGACTTCTGTCAAAATAAATTATGGAACCCTGTTCCTAAGAAACACAATATGCTCTACGCGCCGTAGTTGAGAAAGTACACAATTGTTTCAACAGAGCGACTATATATCCATGAAATTATTCTGCCATTCGTGCAAAATGGTAAAAAATTCGAAATTTATACAATTGTTTTTAGAAGTAATTCGTAAATGAGTACATATTCCTGTGCCCGCTTCTTTCATACGTATTATTACGCTCTCGGTAATTAAAGTGAATAAAAAATTACTTATTTCCCCAGTTCGACGCCGTTTTTTTATCAAGTGGGGATAAATTACAACTTCCAGTAAAAGAAATGTACCAACTGTACTTTAATTATGTACTCCTGCTTTGGGTCCAATAAACTGGCATATCGATAAAAAACAACATGAATAAGGCAGCATCCAGGCCGTCGCGCCATCCTTCTCTTAATAAAGTGTAACAATAATAAGGCAGCAGTACTCGCATGTTGGCGAAAAATAGCAACACACCCATATTTGTGAATGCTCGGAACACAGTCAAGTATTTCTTTTTTGCTTTACTGAGAGGCAAATTGTAACAAAAAGACGTAGTATGTGCAGTTCTGATTCTAAACAAATATAGATTTCGCTAAAGCATGTCCCGGTCGCCATTTTGTAGCGCATTCAATGTTGAGGACGAAAGAAATGGTGCGACCACTACTTCGAGCTTAGACGTTCTGTTTATTTCCTCGTGCCGTCGGGTCCGGCAAGGAGTAACGTCGTTGTTCTTTTTTCTTTTTTTTTCTGAGACGACGAACCGACGAACCGTTACAGATTTATTGCTTTGACACCGAGCAATGCTATGCGGAAAGAAGTGAGTGGGGGAGTGTGTAAGCTTTCAATAAGAAAGGAGCTCTATCGATCATATCGAGGCGTATGCGGGCTTCCCGACACTGCCAAGTGATGACACATCTCGGAGGAGGCCGATGCGCATCGGCGCTTGCCACAGATGTTACGTTATTGGACACTCCGGAGCAGCAGACTAGCCGGGCGACAGAAGAAGGGCCAGGGTAATACTCGAATGTCTGACTTCACCACACTGCGGCGGCGCTGCTATCGGCACTGCGCATGCGCAGACGCTACCTCTCACGCGAATCTCGTTTCGGCGCAAGCGCACTGCCCTCAGCTGGTGTGGGCGAATGGGTGTTTGTTTGTAAAAGCGTGTTGGCGTAGATGTCAAGTCGTTGCGATAAGAAACAACCTGCAGAACGAGGCTAACCAGTGCCAGTCTTGTATGCGTTAATAAATAAGAAGTAATAGATTACACTTACCATTACTCTTGTGTGAAATATGTCCGATCAATTAGGTTACTTGTTTGCGTGACGAGAAAAGGAATTGACTGGTACTTGAAAAACTAAGCGTTACTTTTCGGATTACTTCTGATTTCCAAAACGACAGATATGTCGGCCGATTTAAAAAAAGCGGGCCTTTTGTACTGTCCGTTATTGGATAATAACTACCAAATTACTCACTGCCCATCTGCCCAATCTCCCAATTTCGGTTGACAATCCTCCTTTCGGTATACTTGGTTTGAAGATTCCGTAGTAGGAATCTGGTAGAAACAAAGGGAAGCCTTAATAGGGGAGGAAAATAATAGTAATAGTTACAAGTATTTTCAGTACTTCCAAAAGGAATCACATTAGTCTTGTGGATACTTTCTAATGAATTTAATTAAATGATTACGAAATTACTCTTAAAAGTAATGGATCACGTGTAATTTTATTATTTGTAACGAGTACCGAACAAGTCTGGTCAGTGCCAGTGCATTGCTAACCAGAATATAAAGACCACCGGAAACAGCGTTCCTAAATCGATTTACAATTTCTGATTTAGAAAAATTTACATAAAAATTTAAGGCGCTCTTTTGATCTACCCCCTAAACGTCCCGTATGCAGAATACAATCGCGGTTTATACGCACATGTGGGCACGACGCGAAGACAACCTTTATAATAAGGCCGAGATCTGGGCTCGTTGGTAATTAATAAGCAGTCCTGTACATGTTACTAAAAAGTAATCGATTACAATTACATTTACTCTTGGTTAAGAGTATTCAATTAGATTACTTGATAACTTGAAAGGAAAAGTAATTGGACATTACTTGAAAAAGTGACCGTTACTTTTTCGATCACTTCATATTTTCAAAACGGCAGATTTTTCTGCCAGCTTAAAAACGGGCCTTTCGTAGTATCTATTATTGAATTATAATGACTGGATGACAAACTACTCATCTTCTCAATCCACCACTTTTAGTAGCCCATCCTCCTGTCGAAGGTTTGGTTCGAGATTTCCGCGATAGGAAACTTGAGGACACAAAGGGCGCTATTAGGAAGGGGAAAAACTTACTTGTACAAATTTGGAGGCGAAAGACAACCCATAATGTGCAAAAAAGTGATGTTTTGGGAACTTTAAATACGTAACGGCAACTAAATGGAGCAAATAGGATTTAGCTTCGTCCCTGGAAGGAACGTTTGCACTCGTTTGTTCCACGCCTACGCAACTTTATACAGAAAAGCACTCAAGACTTGAATTCGGAAAATGGTGCAGTCTTTTGGAAAGCCGAACGTTTTTTTCACACCTTAGCTGAGACATTATTTGGTATTAGATATTTCAGGGGGCACCAGAGTGTAGAAATGCTTTGAGCCGGATTCAGATTTTTTTTAGGGGAGGGAAAAGCAGTTTGATGGGTGGGCAAAGAAGAAGGGGATTAAGATGTGGATGGATGCGTTTTGACTTTTCTGTGGAGCGCTACATAATTTGGCGTAGCCAACAGGACACAAAACATGTGTGTGAAATATTTTTCGCTCAAAACATTGATCAGGCGGTTGTCAATCGCTACCAAGTCAAGGATGAATCAGCCGTGGAGCTGCCAGAGCATGTCACATCTCTGGCGCTCATTGAAGTCGTCCTCCAGAAAAGTAATACTTCATTGGAGGGGCTGATGGAAAAGGGGTTTGTGGAGATCAATATACAGATGGCTGTATTTCACAAGCTTGTGTCGCAGCGAGTTTGTTGCTATGACCTAGAAGTTGCGGCTCCGACCCCGACAGTTTCACAAGGTTCTCCGGCTTGTGATGTTGCAGCCGTTCTCCAAGCGATTCATGTGCAACAGCAGCGAGTTTCGTAACAAAACATCTGTATTCAAGCCTTGATGTCAACGCTTACCGTAGGAAACAAAATTCCCAGATTCGAGATAATAAAGCCAGGCATTTCTGACGGGCAATCAACTATTCCAGAAGGTTGGGTTGCTTTCTATGAACACGCTTCCGATACAAATGTCTAAACCTAGGAACGAGATGGCGTACAAAACATGCGCTTTTTTCTTGAAGGTGTAGCCAAGCAATGGTATGAGTTACGGTTGGCTGACAACGCAGCCAACGCCTTGGATCAAGTGGAAATCCAAGTTTTCGGCAACGCTCCCAAGAAATGCAGTAGAAAGGTGGGATAATGTTGTGCACACTTCCGCGTCTTGTTCGGTAGTGCTCTGGAGTATTTTTCTGAAAAGAGAAGGTTATCGCAGTTTGCCGATCTTAAATTACCGCCATCTGCAACTATTGCACTAATCTCGCATGGGTGACCTCGAGAATTGCAAAAACAAGTGAAAGTTAGAACACCCAAGACCATCGAGGACTTGCAGCAGGCCTTGCAAGATTTTGTTACCGGCCCGGATGACAGAGCGGCAGCAAACTCTCGCGCTCCAGCGCCATCAGCCTCTGTTCCTGGGAGAAGTGGCCTGTGGTGCAGACAACCCGCCATCAGCTTTAGAACAGCCTCTTTTCATGGGAGAGAGGCTGTTCTGAACATCCGGGTGTCATTAGTCCGGACACATGGGTTTCAAAAAAGACAATGTGTCAGGATTGAAATTGAGTTTTTAGTTTATTGTTTTCTCAAAGCAGAATCAAACCGCTGCAATTATTTACTTTTATGAATATTATTTTGGAATCGTAAATAAAACAACTGAATAATATAATTTAAAATACTACTTTGCCGAGATTTTTTGAATCAGGGCAGAAAATATCAAAGCAATTAAGAATGTTTCTAGCAATATATATTGAAAAACAATATTTTTAAACTTATATAATGTAACCTGTTCTTTCGCTTTGCTTCTAATTTGTTTGCTTTGTTAAGTCCTTAATTTCTTTTAATTAGGGCCTTATCTCTGTAATGAAAATGAAAGAGGATAAGTTATCTTTGCAACGTATACATTACATACGTATTAGATTTAGAGGGACGCTTTTACTGAAAAATATTTTATTAATTTAGTACGTTTTTTTTTACGAGTCGTATTTCTGAACTTCCACGCTAAATCTACAAGTGTATTGCCGATACTACCTCATGCGTATTCGGAGCTTGCAAAAATAAAGAGGAACCAGTGTTACTATGCGACTGTGCTTCACTGCCGAATTCAATCTTGGGGGGCGTCAGGCGACGTCCGCAAGATAACGAGGTGTGCGAGTTAACGCCTTCTTTGCTATTCTCCGGCGCTCTGACCCAGAGGGAACAGACTCGCAGCGTCTTCTTCGTTCTTTCAGTGATGGAGATGACAGCCCCCGAAAAATTTCCTTTCCTCACCAAGTTGTCCTTACAGATTTTTCATGCACTAAAACATATCGGATCAGAGAAATTTCTGCGAATACTACTCGTCCCTAATATACTTATCACAATCAAATGAAAGGAAGTTTTAGAAAAGTTAAATTAGATTTACGTCATACATTTTTTTTAACTCCCGCATTGAAATAAAGGTTATTTTAACGTGTTTTAGCACCGTGACAAAGAAAAGGGATATTTTTGTTTTAAAATTTGGGATATTAATGACGCAACGACCCATCTGAAAATGAAACACATTTCTGACGTTATTTTTATTTCACTTGCTTTCAACAGTGTCAAAAATAGCACCATTAAACCAGTTGGGGTATGTTCCACGTAAGGCGTTGCTAAAGTAAATCAGGATAAATATTTCTTCTAGATGATAAATCACTGGGATTTCAAATGCTTGTTTAGCACCGTGCTCTTGCTAACCCACGACCTGCGCCTGCTTTGTAGAAGCAGCGTCTTAGCTAAGACTGTGTGAAAGAAAGCACCTTCAAAGCTATAGCGTACGGGCTGGGTGTCACTTGAATCGCGAAACAAAACGCCTGTGCGACCCAGCCTTGGTAGTGCTTTCTTTTACGCAGTCTTAGCCAAGACGCAGCATCCACTCCATTGCACGATAGAATGGACCGCAGAGTACGCTATCAGCCACCTCAGCCAATCCAGCGCTGTTAACATGTCACGTGACTATACGTCCTCAGCGTCACCGCGCCACCCCGATGGTCACGTGACATTCACGCCGCACTACATTGGTTCCGATGACTGGTAGCTTCAACTGCGGTTCATCTGAAGATACAACGGAGTATAGAAAGCTGGCCCCAGTCTCGAGACCGCCAATGAATTCCACTGGTGCCCCACGCCAATGCCAATAAAATAATAATAAAAAACCTTCGATCCCACCGTGAAAGGTTACACCCTCAAGAAGTCGTTCTCTGGACGCGTCTTGTGAGTGCGGCTTACCGCGCGTCAGGCGCCTGCGCAGCACCGGAGGTTATTGGTTGGTCGCGCGTAAGCAGCTTGTGCCGAATATATTGCCTCTTTATACCAGAGCCACGCGTGCTTAGCTCCCCGGCCGGAGCAGACCGTCTTATCTGGGGAGGGAGGAACAGTCGGTGGCCCGACATGACCCTTGAGAGCGCATAATGAGTTGGGGTTAGCAGATACTCCCTGCCCCTGCACATACCTAGGAAGGAGAATCGGGTCATGGCGGCGTTGGCTGCACTCTTCTTTTGTATTTGGGAGCCGTCCCAATGGTTATACCTAGGACGCTCTTGCAATCGCCGAAGGAAGATAGCAGTCCGAGCTAAAATGTGAGGCGCGGATCAGGGTTCTTGATCCAGTCGTTCATTAGTATAAGGGCGTACATTTGAGGAAGGCGAGCGGGTGCAAGTGCCAGGTTGAACCCGATACACTAGCTGACGGGCTGTGAGGTGGTACCGACGGTAATCAAACGGATAGTCTTGTGTAGGCTCCGTGTAAGAGGATGACGGTAAGCCGTGCTTTTGCTGAACGGTATACTTTATACCTTTTAATCGCAAAGAAGGCTGGTTAGGTGTAGTTAGGTGGAGGGTGGAGCGAGATATTTATTATATTTGGAAAATAATTGCCTGGCAAAAATGATAGAACTTTTTGTGTTGATTTTGAATCGCCTGGCCTGGTGCAACGTCGACCGCGGGTCTGTTACTTTTGCTCGTTTGATGTGAGGCTGAGCGAAACGCTGGAGTTTCTGCGTGCCCGAAAATTTAGTGACGATCGCGCTTCTTAATTTGTTTACTGTGTTGACTAGGTTTGACGATTGGGCTAGCCGAATAAATGAAAACAATTACTGCGCGTATTCTTTCTTATATATCACTAGTAGAGCAGCGATCTAACTATTGGAAAAAGTTCGCCTCGTAGTCAGACCCATGACGATACAATATTTTCTTAAATAAATTTTTAACTTGAACTTTGCTCGGAGATATTACGAGGTGTACAAAAATATAGGAGAAAATTTCGACCTCCTAACGAGCGTTCAAACTAGCTGCATCTGCTAAATACAGTACATACTATAAATGTTTACCCCTTTAATGGTGTAAATCTCATTTTCCTGAAACTAACACCCTAGTAGCTTACCAGAATATTTAAGGACTCACCAGTACTGGACTCTATACATACAGATTCTGCGTACAAGCAACATGCATCACAGATATACGCTGACACACCAAACTAAACGCCAGAAAGCATGCACAATAACGGCATCCCAATCATGTTTGCTGCTTTACCGTGTTATATACTCTAAAAGTGGCAGGTACCTATACTCTGGTGGTGATTTCAGCAGGTAATGGATTACAAGCATGTTGCTTTATGTTTATTATTATTAAAAAAAAACATAATTTCCCGCGGTTCAAGGAACTTAGCTCCCAGTGGAGGGAGATGGTACAAGAAGTGATTATTAGACGTCGCCACTAAAATAACTTCCGATGAAGCTGTTTGAAGCGGGTATATTCCTCCTCGCTGCACTGCGTTGTGGAACTCTTTTTACGCCCTTCAGAAAATAAGTGTGCTTTATGCACACTACTTACCACCCAAAATAACGTGCTGAAAGAGCGTAATCATAAATGGAAGCCTCTGGAACAACACCGCAACCCTAAGTCATAGAGAATTTATTGTGTGCATTTGTTCCAAATATTTAAGCGAAGCAAACACGCTCGTTAGGGTGAAGTCCTAAATAGCTTACCTTTGCCATCGGCTAGCATTTAGGGCAGATTTCTCCTAGTTATGTTTCAGAGTAGGAAACAGTACGGCTGTCAGTCGGAATGCATACATACGAGGATCACATTTCGGTTATTCGCTGGACTGTCACACTTCTTCTGAATTATGGGCCAGGGAGTAGATATTTACTACAACAGCCATATGTAATAAGAAAAAAGTATACATTTGTTTTAAGACCAAGTCAAAGAAATAAATACGGCAGGATTGACACCAAACTGTGGCTAAACCAGATCTTGTTATTTGTGCAGACTGCTCACCTGCTGCTAATCTTTGCCATAAGCCGCATGTTGTGAATACTACTAATTTTTTAGAGTTTTGGTCGAGGTTATCGCCGTACGTGCAGCTTGTGTGATATTATTTTTAATACGCTACTGTACTAACCTCGAAAATGAATAACAGTATAAAACAAAGTAAGAGCAATTCAGGATTTATAATTCTCTATCATGACACAATCACGCAGTTACATACGTAGTGCATTATATATTCGGCTCTTAAACTATAATTCAGAAGGGCGCACACGGAATGGTATGCTAGCACATTACTCCGAGACTATCGCTCAATGAATGGAAGGCAATGTTTTCTGCCAATCATTAATATCATATCAGCTCAAGAATTTCGGACTCCCCAATGACAACCAAGAGCACCCTGCTAGCGCTTCTCTGAATAACATTATTTCCGTACGCCACTTCCATTACAGCGTCATAGAACGGGCCTAAGCAATTAGGTATCGGAGCAATCACAAGTTCGCAATATAGGTTTACGTGCAGACCATAACGGTGAGGCAAGGCGTTGGGTTAGTTTAGGCACGACTGATACACCGACAATGTTCGAGCTGCCTTCGGATGCCGCAAGAGTTTGGTTACATTCGTGTGTGTTTGTGACCGTGCGTAAACACTCAGCTGCAAATGCTAATGGTTCAGGTTTATCCCGCCCAAATCGAGAAGCCAGCACTCAGAGTTTGTGCCTTGCAGCCAGTCGGTCAGTCGTTCGTGACTCATTCTACACCAAGTGCGGGCTTTGTGACCCTTCGTCCAAAGTTTCTGAGAGGTCTATAACATCGATCGAGTTCTTTTAAACCTTGCTTCCGGAACCAAAAAGTCGCTGCCATCGCCCTATCTGGTTTCTAATTGGACCTCTTCCGGTGTCCGGTCGCAGTCGCTTCCTCTGCCCTTGATGTTAAACGAATCGGTTTGAGCGCGGTTCTCGGACTTCCTGACCCCGACTCACAGTGCAATCAAGCTGGAAGGTGACACCTCTTGGCGGCACGTTTTCATTCGTAGAAAGTAGAGAAGAATCGAGAAGAGATCGTTTTATTTTTTCTTATTTAGCAGGGGCGTCCAATACTTTTTTTCTAAGATTGTGGAAGTGTATAGTAGATACCGTTTTTTTTGTCCAAAATAAAAGCGGTGAAGATTCCTGATAACTGAACCACTGCAGTGATTGAAATATGGGTTGTTTTTGAACGAAGCCAGAGGCGGTTAAGCATCTTAAGGAAAAAATGTATTGAATGAGCATGTTTTAGTGCCTCAGAAGTGGTCTAAAGCAAAATAGTTTGATGTCCTTCGAATGAACTATGGTATCGTTTTTGTTACCAAGCACGTTAAAATCACGTTTTTACAGTTCACGTTTCTCCACTGGGCGGAAAGTTCGCATGTTTTTCGAAGCTCTTACCGGGTAGGTATTTATTGTTAACTTAAGGTGTGGCGAAGACCACGGAGCAATTTCCTATATTTGGTATAAGATTTGTTATCCCGTGAATGTTTCCACACTAGAAACTGATTAAAATGGCAAAAAATTAAGCTTCTAGACTTTACTGGGGTTTTTGGAAACTTTCAGTTTGATTATAGCGAGGGCTGTTTTGTTTTCAACTTCGATGGACTGGGTTAAAAATGAAAGCCGTTTACAACTCCCTGTAACGCCGAATTAGAGCGCAGCTCTTGAGGAGGAGGGGGAAGGTACGGAGAGGAGGCTATGCCCCTCCTCCTCTCCTGCTCGCCTCCCATTTAGGGGAAATCTTCCCGCTAAATTTTGCGGGAAAAAATTTTCCGCAAGATTTAGCCGGGAAATTTTCCGCTAGAATTATAGGGGAAATTTTTCCGCTAGATTTAGCGGGGAAATTTATCCGCTAAATTTAGTGAAGAAATTTTTTCGCTAGATTTAGCGAGAAATTTTTCCGCTAAATTTAGCCGGGAAATTTTTCTGCTAGATTTAGCGGGAAAACTTTTCCGCTAGATGTAGCGGGGAAAGATTTCCGCTGAATTTAACGGGAAAATTTACCCATAATGCACCGCGCGGTTGCGCCGACTCCGATGGCGACGGCGCCGGCGCCGCCGACGCCGCTCAAGCCGGAAACGGGCGCCTAAGAGCTGCGCTCTAAAACAAGAATAATGAAAAATCTCTTTTGATGCACAGAATGTAGATACGTACTCTTGCTTCATCTCCACGTAATCACCGCAAAGACCATAAAACGTATTAAGACGTAGCACAAGATTTTTGATGTCACCCCGCAAAGAACGTTGCCAACTGGGTCCTAAGTCCTTCCATCACGAGTTCAACAAGACCGTCAGTTGTCACACAGGTTCTTCACTGACCTGATCACCAAGGACGTTTGTTCGCACTTCCCGAAGCTTCACAATGTTTTCTCCAAACATATTACACGTCATTAGATAGTTTTAAGGAACCGGTTTTGCACATCCGATACGGTGCGGTGGGCCATCCGGTACGAACTGCGCATGCGCCACCACAGAAGACTCGCATATGCGCAGTTCGTACCGTAGGCCCCATCGTACCGTATCGGATGTGCAAAAACGATTCCCTAAAACTTTCTATTGGCGAGTGGTGGTCTTGCTGACGCATGATGGGATGACTGAGACCCCGGGTTGCAACCTTCGTTGGAGAGGGCATCCAAAAGATTGTACAGCGTCGTGATGACTGCTTTAATCTGCACGGTGATTCAGTAGGTGGCTAATGTAGCTAAAACAGTGGCTAGTCAGGTAGCCAGTGCTGTGTATATTAAAAGACTTCATCACTTGTGTTATTAATTGTTTTCTACTCGTTTTATTGGAAGTTGACAAAAAGTAAAATAAAAAAGCGCTTTTATTTTTGTCACTGCACTTTTTAGACTTAGAGTAATTGAAGAGATCGTTATTTGATTTCCGCAGTCATAGAGACACGAAAAAGACACGAAAGCGTGACACACCCTTGAAGCACAACCCGTCCAAAAGCCTTTTTACTTCTTGGTGCACGAGTCCTGTAGGGCGTGATGAAGGAAGTAAGTAGACAGCTCTTTGTTCTTTTTTCGACCAAAAATTCCAGAGTTGTGAAGATTCCCAAAAGTCGCCTTCGTCTCTATGTGAATTTTTATAAATTTATATTGGCTTTGTGCTTTTTTCTTGCTCAGTGCGGCGCTGTCCGGAAGTATAATTTATAAGGAGCTTTCAAGTGTTTAGGGTGACTTATAGATTGTTTTTTGTTTGCTTCTTTGCACTATAGACCTTTCCAAAACTGGCTTTCTGTGCGCTGCCGTCTTTGGCTACTTTTCTATATTCGGCGGTTCTTAGCGTGCGCATTAGCTCTTTTTCACAAAATATGAGAGGCCACCCATACGTTCACAGCTCAATGACTCAGAAATTTTCTCCTGGGTGAAAAGAGCTGGAAGGTCTATAGGGATGCCTTCTAGGACTGTTTACGCGTAGGAAGTATTTTGGTTATTTCCTATCTGAAGTGCTCACTTCGATGAAGGCAATCCGCAGTATACAGTAACATAAATGTTTCGACCATAAGAACCTCAAAGAGCTGGTTATATTACCGCTCCACGAAGTTAAAACCACCTGCATTCGGTCTTACACTGGTGACCTAATATAATGGGGCATGTCGAAGACCCATTTCCATCAGGGCATTTCAGCTCTTGTCAACGTCACACCCGGCCAGTGCTGCCAACGGAATGATTTTTTTCCTAGATTAGAAGATAGTGGCCTTAGTGTAGGGAAAAAAAGGACATACTTATCTGAAATCTAGAGATTTTGGTATCGGAGATATGTGATTTTGCTTTTTTTTGTTCTTTTGCAAAATGCAAATTGTTTACTGTGACATATCCCAAAAGGTATTTTAGAGGTGTGGATATTTACACAATTTTAAAGGAATGATTGGAACACCAAGGTGGCTTGCTGGGGTAACCATGCGTCCTGTCTGTAAAACATTTCAAAGGAATTAAAGTCACGTTTTGGAAAATGCACAATGTGCTATTTGTTTTCGATTTTTGCACGAAAATGGTATTGCTTTATTTTATTTCTTTAGACTATTTTTGCTTTTCATATTAAGACGTCACTAAAAATAAGATTTTGCTTTAATCATTAGGATTTATTTCAGTTCTTCGTATAATGAACAATATATTTAAAAGGTCCTTACAGTCTGGCAAGAGAAAGAATAAAACAAACTCTGGACAAGGAACAACGAACATTTCTTTCAACTGCAACAACATGAATGGGCCCAATTTCACCCCCGCAATTCAGAAACGCCAAGAAAAAAAGGAGAGAGAAAGGGTGCGAAGGTTATCTTAATACGTTATCTTAATACGTGTATAATTATTATGTAATTGTAAAATTTGAAAGGCCCCAGCGAAGTAATTTAAATCTTTAAACGGTCACTGATGTGCCGTCATCTAGTTTCAAGCTGAAACATAACGATAATCTCAATATTTACGGATACAAAGGCATTTTCGTGAAATCTAAGGAAATCTAAGGAATCTTCGAATAAATTTTGTTAAAAGAAGTGTCCTCGGATGTTGGCCGCACTGAACCCAGCCAAGATTGTAAATATTTGCTTAACACAACAACAAAAAATAAAGCAAGAAGAAGGAGGTGTAAAGGGAAAAATAAAGTATACATATAAACAACTGCACCCCCCAAAAATGTAAATGACAAAAGACGAGCGACGCTCGCCTTCACTCTTCTCATTCTGATGATGATATACAGGGTGTTTCACGAAAGGTGGACAAATTCGATATTGCGAAAACTACGCGTCGCACCAAAAAAGGCTTGTGTCGTTTTGGTCTTGGGCCAGGGGCCTATTTAGGAAATTATTAAAGTCCGAGATAATTTTATTGTTAATTATTTTTTCGTAATTTACTTTTTTAATATTGGATTTAAGGGCATGGTTTCATTTAGAAAATTTCTCAGCGACATCAAAGACACTAAATCAACGAACTGCAGAAGGGTAGAAGGCACTCGAAGCATTTTACGTCTTTCTGAAAAACCGTACGAATTCGACGGGTTTTTAAGTTTCGGTTTGTTATCGGAGCGCATCTCAGCCCCGGCGGCACCGCGCCCCGTGGAGAGATAGTGCAACCAGCGTCTGCTGTGTCGCGCGATGACAGCGCAGCAAAGGTTGTATGCACTATCTCTCAACGGGGCACGGTGCTGCCGCGGCCGAGATGCGCTCCGATAGCAAACCGAAACTTAAAAACCCGTCGAATTTGTACGGTTTTTCAGGAAGCCGTAAAATGCTGCGCGTGCCTTTTATCGTTCTGCAGTTTGTTGATTTAGTGGTTTTCGATGACGCTGAGCAATTTTCTAATTGAAACTATGCCCTTAAACACAATATTAAAAAAGTTAATTACGCAAAAATAATTAACAATCTAATTATCTCGGACTTTAATAATTTTTCTAAATAGGCCCCTAGTCTGAGGACAAAAAGAACACAAGACTTTTTTGTTGCGACGCGTAGTTTTCGCAATATCGAATTTGTCCACCTTTCGTGAAAGACCCTGTATATGGAAGGTCAAAACGTCGATTTACTCAATTTGGTGAAACGTCATGCAACACTTCAAAGCCCGTTTCCTTGCATTAAATATATTTATTCACACATGGTAAGTTTTTAGGCTGCCAACATTAGAAAGGATGGCATATAAAATAAAGAAATTATATAATCGGGACGAAGTGATTGATCCGCTGGACGTGAGAATCATGATTAGAGATTGGTATTCGCTGCCACGTTTCAATGAAACATTGTTTTCCAGTGTCAAAATGCGTTATACAAGGTATATTTAGATATATCAAACTACAATGGAAATATTTCCTTCAGTGAAGTGTAAACTAAATTGCATTCGTTATCCATTAAAGTCTGAATAATACTGCATATGCGAGTTTCTTTTCTAGAAAAATCTTGCTTTACTTAGGGCTTTCGGCCTATACTCTAAATGTTATGACAAGGCCAAACACTCGCCGGAAAGTTATGTTTCATGCAATTTTGTGCAAAAGGATTTTGTTTGGGATTCGCTGCGTTGAGAACGAATGTAGACACTTTGACTGTGATCGTTGTTTCGGATCCCCTGTCGTACATGAAACTACCTAGCGATTCAAAGTGACCATTTTTAATGTGACTATGTTAAATAATATAAAGTCAGCACTTCCTCTGCGACAAACGGCTTTGCTACATAAGAATGTTTTTGCGCTTTTACATACAGTAACATTAACGCATAGTAACGCAGAAGAGCGTTAATTGGTTGAGAACATTACGTTGTAGAAACCAATGGAAGTTCTCTTATCAAAATGTAAGGACGTGAACGAGGTGGTGAATGATAGTCATATTGAACCAAACCCCAAAACCGAGGAATACGAACATCATACTTTTAATATAAATATTCAAAAGAACATTTTATCCTTACCAGCACGCTCACCATTCCAAGTATTAAATGTTTGTTACAGAAAAAAAAAAGAAAGAAAAAGAAGACCCATAAAGTAGCACTGAGTATAAGCGACGAGCTCTAAAGACCGTAAATTGACGCCACGCGATGTAATTTTAGTATTGTTTTATCTTGAAGGACCTAACGTTTGTTAGTTTTGAATGTTGTGCGCCTGGAGTACACTGCCACTCCTGTCCTTCGGTTTCAAAACGGACCATCGGTTATTACAATAGACACCCACTTGGCGCAGAGGAAGAAACGAAGCCTAACCATTGTAAACGACGCTGTCGGACCTTTTTTAGTGTTCACTAAAGAGTCCATGAGAATATTAACATCATATACGCATTTAACGTGAATCAATTTACAAGATTCTATTTCACAGTGCCCGGCACTGAGATAAATATTCGCCCTTGGGTCAAACTATTTTATTTCATTGTGCGTAAAAAAGGGTAGGCGTTTTTCAGCCTATTGAACGGACACCCGATAGAACAATATGATTGAATGTAAATGTGACTCTTATTTTTGTGGCTGTGTTAAAAAAAAAAACAACAACGTATCTTTATGAAGTGCGTCTGTTAGGGTGTGCAGACGCGGCGCAATTTGGAAAAAAATATTCGTTGACCTTGAGTAGTTTTTGTTTGGTCCTAAAGCCATAAGATCTTTGAAATAAAATTTAAACAGATCACAGAAATTCAACAAGGTATAAACCTCCTGGAGCTTGCTTTGAACGAAGCCACTTTAGCACGACATGCCGTGATTAATACAAACAAACGAAGGAAAGTGCGCCAGCTTTATTCCTTTGGAATCATATATATTTTTAACTATTTTTAGAGTACCGGATTGTGATCACTGTTATGGTGGTTATCTCCTAAGATACCTTTAAAATAATCACTTGCTGGATGCCGCTATTTTTGTTGACTGTGCTCTAGATCGCGTCCCTACCATGTGCAATATATTTCTGCGAAACATTCTTCTCTGCGCATGCGTCTGCAGTCCAGTGACTGGGCACCCCTGTCCAGGGTGATAAGCGATGGAAAAAAGTATAATAATAATAACTAAGCATCAAGAATGAAGACGTGGTGCCCAGGAACGTCCTTGCGGCCTTGGTATGGCACATCCCCAACGCAACAAGGTACATAAAACATACAGCAAAAAAAATATAACGTAAATTAGAATTGAATGAGCGTACATATACATCGCCAAATAGTAATAATAATATAATGATGATACGAAAAAAAAACCGTAAATCAATACAAAATACAAAAATAGACGCGCGCACGGGTCAACAGAACTAAAATTTGTACATCAAAAGATAGCAATGCAGACATACTGTAGATCCTACGCAATAAATGTATTTAAAATGAAAGTGAACAGGAAGAGCATTCTCAATCTGATGAAAAAACATAGCAGTATTACCTGTGACGAGCCAAATACAGTGCACATAGAAATTTGATACAACTCGCTTTGCACCCACCAAAAACATTTATGTTCAAACCACAACCGATATACGCCCTACACATACGAGACACTGCATCATAAATACCCGAACATGGAACACTGAACGGTGTTGGAAAGCGAGTAGCCACGCGTGGGACTCTGAGTATTCATTGAGTGACCACGTGAAAGCAGTCAATAATACCGTCAAAAACTGAACCAAACCATCATATAGGCTTTCTCACGGCATTGATACAGGCCACATAAGTTGAAGTTACAGATGACCGATGTATTGCGCACGAGATGTGGATTATCGGGAAGCTAGTGATGTCGATTGATTGATGGATATTTTTTTAGCACGCGCTCCAGCTTTAAGGAGCTATTGGGACAAATGCCGTTCCAGATTCTAGAGGCATAAGCTATTTTTTTAAATAATCGAGATCGCGTTAACTTACAGTAGGAAATAGGTAAATTTTTTTAGTTGGAAATTTCGTGACTTGCTTTGCAGGCAGTACCAAGTTTGCGCAAGATAGACAGGATTAATCGAGAAACATGTCCATCAAAGCGTAGGCAGGAGTCAAACGTTCTCTCACATCCCGATTCATGCTGACACGACACAGGGTCTTAGTATTAATGTTGTAAGGAACGCATATACTGCGTGTTTTACGCGCGTAGGCTATTACATTTGTTTTAGATTTATCCAAGAGCAGATGATTATTTAGTAACCAGTCACTGAACGAGCATCATTCCATCTGAAGCAGATCGCAATCGTGAACATTATGCATTTCACGTAAGATCCTAATATGATTTGCATATTGTAAAACTGAACAATCTAAAACAACAGCAGCGTCATTCATAAAGATGGAAAAGAGAAGAGGTCCAACACTGACCCCTGAGGATGCCCCGTTGTGGCTCCAAACCTCATCCAGCGTGTCCCGCTCACGCGAACGAAGCGTTCTCTGGACCACAAATACCGGTGTAGCCATTAGTACAAGGAATATAATCATTCATTCATTCATTTCATTTCATTTATAATTTTTTAATTTTATTTTATATAATTATAATTTTATAATAATAATAATAATAATAATAATAATAATAATAATAATAATAATAATAATAATAATAATAATAATAATAATAATAATAGTTTATTTTTTCGGATGCGACGAAGTATGATTCGGGTCTGCCGAAGCCTGAATTGGCTTGTGTGGCTAAACCACCAGTAGTGAAGTTATAAATCAGTTAATTTCAACATTGTGCAGAGTGCATCAGCGCGCGCACACACACACACACACACACACACACACACACACACACACACACACCACACACACACACACACACACACACACACACACACACACACACACACACACACACACACACACACACACACACACACACACACACACACACACACACACACACACACACACACACACACACACACACACACACACACACACACACACACACACACACACACACACACACACACACACACACACACACACACACACACACACACACACACAAGTTTTAAGAAAAAATAACATTGAAGCGTTGGTAAAGTTAGTGTCCAGAGTTGTTGGTATGTTGATAGTCCCATTACATGAAGAAAACACACACACACATCAAAATATATTTAAAAAAAATGAAGCACAGGTCATGTCAAGTTGCCACAGTACTTGAGTTGTGATAAAGATCACATCACTGGCCTAAGAAAAAAAAATCTTTAGAGCACTGTTTAAGACGCCTAGAAGATGAATCTGGTACGTGCAGGCACACTTGATTTAAAATAGGTCTCGTAGGGCTTGTTTCAACTTTTTTTTTCGAGTCCAGGTCCAACACTCTTTCAGGGAGACTGTTAAAAATGTCCGGTACATAAAATATTCGTTGTCTTCTGCCATACCTCGTTGACATTCTCGGCACCTCAAAACGAGTGGTATGTCTGAGTGCCCTAGGTGCAATGTGGGGAACTTTAAAACTGTCATCCCAAAAATGTATTAAAACAACCGTCTCAGTAAACAGAGCTTGACATAATGGAAGATTAATATGATCAATTTTTTCTTGTTCTATTTCTGTATCAGTGCCGTATATAATACTTCTAAACATTCCAGTCAAAATATTGTCAATTTTCTTTTGCCATAACGTAGAACAGCCACCATAAATGGTTATTCCATAGCGAAGAACGCTATAGGCCAAGGCATTAATGACCATCTTTTTAACATATTGTGGAACAAGTGATCTCATATTATAAAGTAGACAAGAAACACGTCTAAGCTTTTTACATACAGTTCCCATGTGCGTATTCCATGAAAGGTCACTATCGAATTCAATACCTAGATATTTCACATGATCTACATAACCCACTGGAGTGCATTTACACGAGGGACAAATTAATGAATGTAAAAATAGTGGCGTATCTGGGATAACAACTTTTAACGGATTCCGGAAACACACCAGATGTGTCTTTGTGTTGTTAATTTTTAAGTCATTTTGCTGAAATCACTCAATCAAACGTGTGGTTTCACGCTGGAGAAGAAAAATTGATTTTTCGTATTCTATATGGCGTGACAAGAGTACAGTGTCGTCAGCATACTGATATAGTTTGCAGCTAACTATTGAATTTGACTTATTATTGACAAAGACATTAAAAAGTAACGGAGACAAGATGGATCCTTGTGGAACTCCGGATTTTAAAGCGAGCTTTGAACTTCTTTCGTGACCTATGTGAACTTGTTGAGATCGTCCAGTTAAATAATCTTTTAGAAGCTCCAGAAAGGGACCTCGGAAGCCAATATGATGAAGCTTTTGGAATAGAATGACTGTGGTTAACACTGTCAAATGCCTTTGAAACATCCACAAAAGGGCTACTATACGACCTCATTATTTTCGAATGCGTAATGTAATTCATCTGCAAAATCTTCAAGTAACAGCTGTGACACCCGTCCATTGACGAAACCATATTGATTAATAATAATAATAATAATAATAATAATAATAATAATAATAATAATAATAATAATAATAATAATAATAATAATAATAATAATAATAATAAATTTATTCCGCTTTCATGTCTGTTTTCGATATTTTCGGGCCCGTCAATGCCAAAGTAGGCTTGTGGGACATGGCCCGGAAGAGGTAGCAAGTCATTATATACATCTAGTTAACAAACTAACACCGATAAACAGTCATAGTTGTCCGGGGTGGGGGAGGGAAGGGGGAGGGGAGGCGGCGGGCGGTCAGTCACTTTGTGCATGGCACGGATAGAGATAGTAAATCACAGCGGACCGGTACAAACATTATAGACTTATGTACAGGTACATGTAGAAATACACACAAAGTATACATATATATACATACATGCCACGGACAGAGATAGTCAATCACAGTGGACCGGTAGAAACACTATAGAGACATATACAGGTAAAATAAAAAGGTTCCGACAAGGTTGTCACAAAAAAAAAGGTAAGGAAACATTAACGAGTACTTAAGGTAGAGTCCAA
The DNA here is from genome assembly GCA_037355805.1 of Ixodes ricinus. NCBI lineage: Eukaryota > Metazoa > Arthropoda > Arachnida > Ixodida > Ixodidae > Ixodes > Ixodes ricinus. The sequence goes on from JAZHYW010017262.1 coordinate 32,236, forward strand.
TCAATTAGGAATTTTTTCAGTTGCTTTTTTGAGGTAAGCGTAAAAATGTCATCAGGAAGCGAATTAAATATTTTCGGGACATAAATATCACGAGTAGCTTGTCCGTAGCGAGTATAAGAACGAGGTTCAACATACCGAGGACAATCTCTTAGAACTCGGGAGGACATGAATGCTTTTTTGAAATCATCCATCCAAAAGTGGCGCAGAATTACTGAATTTATGAACAACTTTTGGAAGGAAGGTAAACCAAGATACTCAAAGATACTTCCGCATTCTGTCAAATCACAGTTATACGTCACGCTCTTCAGTAGGTTCCGCAGAATATTATCGATGCGTACTTGCCACCTTATGGGGCAATTGTAAAGAATAGTGATTAATAATAATTTTATTTTTCATTTCATTTCATTTATTTAGATACCTTCATAACACGATAAGATGACGGGTCTGTCGAAGCCAGTAGAGGCTTGAAGGACAGACCCAGCAAATCGAATGTGACAGATAGCACAGAAGAAGTCCGCAGATCACACATTTCAAACATGTATCGCACTATACGAGAAGTAGAAAATAATCACCTCACAATATCTCAGCAAACATATTAGATGCAAAATATCACACAGCAGTACATCATTGAGATAGCACAATGAATTAGGACATAAAACTGTTCAATCGATTTTTCAATTTTCTCCTACTTGTAGCTTCAAAGAAGTGGTTGGGGAGTCTGTTAAAAATGTATGGCACATAGTAAGAGCGCTCTTGCTTACAATATCTTGTGAAACACCGGAGGATTATAAATTGATAAGAGGTACGTAAATCTCTGCGGGGCACAAAGGGATGTTTAAATTCGCTACACCAGAAATGAGAAAGCACAACACATTGCAAAAGAAGCGAATAAAAGTTAGGCAGTAGTAGAGCCTCAAAGATGTCAGCTTCTGGTGCAAGATCATAATGATAACCGACACTTCTTAACAAATCCCTAAGGATGCGGTCAATTTTAGTTTGCCATATTTCTGCACAGGTACCAAATAATGTGATGCCATACCTTAGTATACAATAAGCAAGAGCATTAGGAATTGATTTTCTTACGGCAAATAGCATTAATACCCTATTATTGTAAAGTAAGCAGCACACGCTGCGGAGCTTGCTAGAAACATAGGATAAATGCGTTGACCACGACAAATCCGAATAAAAAAATATGCCTAAGTACTTAACAGTGTCAACATATTTCAGGGAATGACATGTACAATCAAGGCAGCTGGATCTGTGTAACAGAAATGATGAGTCCAATTCGACACTCTTCAGCGGACTCCTGAAGCAAACAAGTCTTGTTTTGGATGTGTTAATAGTAATATAATTGTCATAAAACCAGTTCATTATTCGTGCAGAATCATGTTGCAATAACTGCACAGCTTGGTGGTAATTAATGTGACTAGAGACAAGTAAAGTGTCATCCTGTTCCACAAGCAACTTCGCGGTCTACTGAGTGGTGCACAAAGCAAGTTATACATAAAAAACTACAAACCTGTACAGGTCATCAATACATCTAACAAGAAACGCAAATAGATAACCAAGGGTACACCCGCGTTATCATGCTTATAATATGAACAGCCATTCGTGTACATGCCGAAAGAAATCTCAATGGGATATAAAAGATGAAAGTTCGGTTCACGAACAGCATTAAACGCCAGTTGCACCCTTAAGAAGGGGCATTAAAAAGATGTTGATTACGCTTGGAAGGGTGGTTGTTTGGGCGAGTTGGTTTGACATCTTATACAATCTTGTGCGCAGCAAGGACGAGGACAAAAGGAGAGAACAGGACACAACAAGGCGCAACTTACAACTGAATTTTATTGAATACGTGTTCCGGTAATTTATAGTCCCATCATCGTCACAATGACAACAAACAAAACGACAAAAGCAAAAAGAAAAACGACCATCACAGAGCATAATTGGAAAATAACACTATCTCGTTCTCAGGAAAAACAATTCCTTCTCCGATAATGCAATCGACGGCATAGCAACACACGTGTCTCCCAAATAATCAATGTGCTCGGCTTCTACGATTTCGCGTGTTAACGCTGACTTGCATTTCCCAATTTTTACGCAACCATCCAGCAGTGGGGTACAACCGCATGTTCTGCAATGCAAGTCAAGAAAGCCACCGTTCTTTTTCTGCACGTTGTTATTGTGCTCGCGGAGCCGATCATTTAGGCAGCGCCCAGTCTGCCCGACGTAGTGGTTGCCACAGGACAACGGAATGCGATAAACCACACCATCTGTACAGTCGACAAATTTCGTTCTGTGTTTCTTTTCACATCCGTGTTTGGCACGCACGCCAGGCTTTGATAGTTTGCACAGGTCCATGAGCTTATTGGGCGCAGAAAACACTACCTTTACATTTGAACGCATTGCTATTTTCTTTAAATTGTGCGACACTCGGTGTATATACGGTATCACAACCACTTTTCCTTTTTCTCTTGCCAGCTGGCTCTCATCGTTTTCCACGAGCAATGCGATCCACGAGCAATGCGTTTTCCACGAGCAATGCGATCAAATGTAAAGCGTAGTGTTTTCTGCGCCCAATAAGCTCATGGACCTGTGCAAACTATCAAAGCCTGGCGTGCGTGCCAAACACGGATGTGAAAAGAAACACAGAACGAAATTTGTCGACTGTACAGATGGTGTGGTTTATCGCATTCCGTTGTCCTGTGGCAACCACTACGTCGGGCAGACTGGGCGCTGCCTAAATGATCGGCTCCGCGAGCACAATAACAACGTGCAGAAAAAGAACGGTGGCTTTCTTGACTTGCATTGCAGAACATGCGGTTGTACCCCACTGCTGGATGGTTGCGTAAAAATTGGGAAATGCAAGTCAGCGTTAACACGCGAAATCGTAGAAGCCGAGCACATTGATTATTTGGGAGACACGTGTGTTGCTATGCCGTCGATTGCATTATCGGAGAAGGAATTGTTTTTCCTGAGAACGAGATAGTGTTATTTTCCAATTATGCTCTGTGATGGTCGTTTTTCTTTTGCTTTTGTCGTTTTGTTTGTTGTCATTGTGACGATGATGGGACTATAAATTACCGGAACACGTATTCAATAAAATTCAGTTGTAAGTTGCGCCTTGTTGTGTCCTGTTCTCTCCTTTTGTCCTCGTCCTTGCTGCGCACAAGATTGTATAATACGCTTGGAAAGTTATTTGAAAGTTGCATTCTCGTAAAGTTTAGGGGTTTAGAAACTTGAACAGGGATCACTGTAAAGAAATGAAGCTGGCTAAGTCTTGCGATAAAACTACTATGAACATGGAGTAACAGAGTTTAAGTTGAAAAGCCGTTCTTGATGTGCAAGGTTGCGCGGCTACATAGTTATGCAAAAATGAAGCCAAATTGAAACTTTGTTTTATGATAATTACCGTAGTAACATAATATCTTACAATTATGATATGTTGGGATCATATCAGCGTAATACGATTAAAAATATCCATGGCTTTCCCTATACCACCGAAACGAATGACGCATACGTAATGAGACTCCATCAATTGCGGTAACTTTCCGTCTGCCCACGGACGTTGGTCATCTCTTGAACTTTTTTCCTTTGACTTACACTGGCAATGTTGGGGACAGTTCTATGAAATGATAATGCGTATACCCGTGATCTTAGATATACGCGTGCATTGAGATTACCACCTGTGAAAAGCCCCAACAAAATTCCTACATTGTGAGCAAGTAAAAAAAAAAAGCTAAGCCTCTCCGGACAAATTTTTATTACGCACTAAATCTTCCTTGACACACTTTCATGCAACGAGCCAACATGATCTCCCACGACGTCAGGTACGCAAGAAAAATATTTTCTGCTAAGCGTTTTAGTAAACAAAGCTGCGTGCACTCGCATTTCGACATCATTGCCTATTCGTGGAAAGTTTTAATTGAGAATAAAAATATAGCTTCACTTTAAAGGAAAAATTGAAAAAAAGAATGAAAGAAGTGTGCAAATTTTTGTAATGCAAAATTTGCGCCCAGCTGTTGAGGAGGAGAAGGGGAGGGTACGGAGGGTAAGGTATGCTGTCCGCCTCCTCCGTACCCTCTCCTCCTCCCCCTTTTCGTCCTCCTTCTCTATTCTCTCCTCTCCCCTCCTCCTCCAATTCAGTTTCCCCGCTGAATTTAGCGGGAAAAATGACGTCATATGACGTGGTGTCACGTTGCCTATAAACAAATTCAGTTTCTCCACCAGATTTAGCGGGAAAATTGAGGTCACGTGACGTCATTTTTCCAGCTAAATTTAGCGCGGTTACGCCAGCGCCAACGCCGACGCCGCTCAAAAAACAAAATGAAGAACGCACCTGTGCTCTGAGACTCCTCATTAAGCCTAATCGCTTTCCATTTCTTTGTTTAATAACCTGCGCGCACATTATGGTACTGATGCGTTCAACCATTCTTTTTGCTCGTGAATTTGCGCTTTGAACGTACGACGGAGAAGTGCGAATTCGTGTATTGTGCTGCATGGGCAGGATTTTGGCGCTTTTATGGTCTGCATTAGTCTTTTCCGCCAGGAGTCGTATCGTACGTCCACCAGAATAAAACCAGGAGCGAAAAACAAACGTTCTTATTCGGAACCTCTTTTTCTTTTCAATTTGAACAACTCGGGACCCCCCCTCCTTTTCTCCCTTTGTGAAAATGAACGATTGTTTCATTAACATCGGCTGAATTGTTTTCTTTGTTTAAAATGCCAGAAGCGTTGCTTCGTTTCATTGCTAAGGGCTTGCGTCATTAAGCACTAATTGTAAATACGCGATAATTAGTGACGCGCAGTAATACATCTGACGTATCGTTCGAAAGCTTTCAGCTAGAACTTTTAGTGAATCGGTAGTGGTACCACCGATGAAGAGGCATCAGCAAACGTCTGTGCCGTTGCTGCTTCGTAAAATGCGCTAGGAGCGATCATATGAAGTTTTAGCTCTGATAATTAGAAGATCTGATACTGTGAAACATTATGTTCCTTATGCTAAAGTCTCATTTTGTAATTGGGTGCCACTTGAGACTGACGCGGGCTGCGGTTCTTGATAAAGAAAACAAAAAAAACATATATTCTTAGCCAAGTTTACATTATGTGCACATATATTTTATCCAGGACTCTATGGAAATTGAAATTGTTAGAGATGAAGTAATGACTCTAAATTAATGATGTCACTAAAATGAATTGCATGTTACTATAATATATTCACTAATTTCATTTTGTAATCAATGCGGTAGTACTGCTAAGAATTAATTCGTTTTCATTGCACAACCCAAGGGCTCGTCCTTTCAAGAAGCTTGCCATGCCGGAAAATATTAAAACCATAAAACCGGTTTTTTAGAATTGTTTTAGGGAAGGCACGTCCGAGAGGTTCGTGAAATATATCATAAAAGAAGATTAGGAAAGAAAAAAACGCCTCGGAGTTGAATGCCCACAGTTCACAGGTTCGTATTGTTACACCTTTAGCACAAATCGCAAAGCTTTATTGAATAATATAACGCTGTGCAGACACAACAAAGTGGACGTATGATTGCACTCATAAGCAAACTTATAAGATGCACAAAAAACATCTCGTCGGAAGGCACAAAAGGGCATGGTCTAAATTCAACACAGGGCGCTGGGATATTGAGAAAGTAGTCCATAAACACACAGCAGATTTAAATCAATGAACGTTTATGTTCAGACGACGTCAGCACACATTAAATGAACACTTTTTTAAGTTATGATGAAAGGTAAAGCTACAATCGGTCAATCAGTTCCGTCCCCATTAGTTATGTTGTTAATGCTTTTGAAACCCATCACTGTTGGTTTCGTTTTCCCCAAGTATATCGTAGACTTTCACACAACTGCAGGATTCTGCATTTAGTTGTTGCATGGTGTTCTCCCCCTTACCCTCATGCAGCCTTTTGTCATGGGCGGCCCCCTCCCTCCCCCCCCCCTGAAACAAAATTCTGGTTACGTGCCTGGTGCTCGGTAACTATCAACCTCGCTTCATTAAAGTAGTTATCAGCATGCAAACATTGTGGAGAAGAACCTTAGCGGTTTTGGTAGTTTGGGCTCGCTATCTGTCCTCACGCGGCATTTAGAAGCATGCAGTGGTACAGAGCCTTAGAGTGTCTCGATAAATATTTTGAAGGTATATTTCTGTGAGACAAGCAAATTGCGACAATTGACGTTTAGTGATATGTAAGCGACATCCATAGTTTCCGTATTTTTTGTTTATTAAGACATGTTATGGTGGTCTTGCGTCTGTTTCCATGAATGAAACGATCTCTGTAGTTCCTAAAAGATGACTACTACAAAAGGCAATATGAGTATACCTGGTTTGCCAGTTGCACAGCTAAATAAAACTTCAAAAGTACTTGTTGTTGGGCTAGTTGAAGCTGAACGTCTAGAACCGTGGTTAGAAGCGCTTAAAAGACTAGCACAAGAGAAAAGTCAAGCATTGGCTCTACTAACAACTGTATTTGAAAAAAAGAAGATAAAAGTAGCTAACATATATAAAGGGAAAAAAGTACACAGATGCTTCCAAGAAATATACGGGTACGAAAGAGGGTGACAGACGCAACAGTTCAATGATGTAAAAAAAAACACGTTTATATTATATTACGGAAGTAGGCAAAGAAGTAACCCACTGAAAGCATATTAAAATAGATATTATATAAACTAAATCCCACGCTAAATCTAGAGAAACAGTTTAGCGGGAGATTTATGCGAAAATTTCCCGCTAAATGCGAGGCGAGGAGGAGAAAAGGAGGGAAGGGGTACGGAGGGAGAGGAGAGGCATACCCTCCCCTCCGTACCCTCCCTCCTCCTCCTCAAGAGATGCGCTCCAATTTCGCATTACAGAGGGAATGTAAACGTCTTTCATTATTTTCTATTAGAGCGCAGCTCTTAGGCCGTCGTTTCCGGCTTGAGCGTCGTCGTCGGCGGCGGCGTCGCCATCGGCGTCGGCGTAACCGCGCGGTGCGTTATGGGAAACATTCAATAATGCGCCACGCCGAAACGTCACTCGACGTTTCGGCGCGTGCCGCAACGTCACCGTGCCGAAACGTCACCGTGACGAGACGTCACCATGACGTTTCGGTGGAAGTCACGTGCCGAAACGTCACGTGATTCACCGAAACGTCACGGTGACGTATCGACATGGTGACGAAACGCCACCGTGACGACGCGCGTTTCGCGCGTGAAAGAAGGAGGAGGGGAGGAGGAAAGCGTACGAATGAGGAGGAGGAGGAGGGCATACCTCCCTCAGTACTGTCCCGTCCTCCTCCTCAAGAGCTGCGCTCTAAATCGGCGTTACAGGAAGTTGTAAACGTCTTCCATTTTTTGTTTTGTTATCCTTGCGGTACGGTTGTAGATGTGTCTGTTGATCGTGCTTGTATAGAATGTTTCTCCTACTTCCGCTCTCATGGGGCGAGCCAAGGCTATATTTTTGTTCCGCGGGCTTTAGCGTTCGTCCCTAGAGCCCACGTTTTGTTGCTTATCTTATGTTTGTGCAACGTCTTGATCCTTGCCGAAGATCAAGAGCAGAATCCTGGTCCCAAAACTTTGGTAACACTACAGCGCACACTAGAGAAACTTGTGCAGTCCACTAAGCAGTACCAACAAGAAAACACGACTTCACTTTCTAGTACTGCAGAAGAAGTTAAAAACCTGACCGAAAGAATCACACATCTTGAAAAAAAAAGTTGAGGACATGACACGGGTTCAAGGCGACCTGTCGGTATCAGAAACGTGCAAAATTACTTTCAAAAGTATTTGAATTACATTACTAATAATTTTTTTAAAAACTGCGAAAAATGTAAATAAATTACATTACCAATTACGCAGACTAAGAGTACTGACATTACATTACAATTACTTTCAGAAATATTTTTTACATTACTTTTCAATACCTGAGGCAATAATTAGTGCTTCTTTTATATACAGAATATGTACTGGAACTTCCCAGGTAACAATTTATGTTGTGGCGACAGTCGGCGCAACAATGTTTCGCAACATGAAAACAGTAGTACTGCAATCGCGCAACAATGTTGTAGCAACAGTCATAACACTGCAGAAGTGTCCGCTGCTAAAGCACTGCGGCAACTGTGTCGGCCAACCGTTGACTGTCTCATGCTCGGAACAGTTACCGAAGCGTTGCTTTTACCCGGCAAAATGTGTGCTGTCCTGATGTTGCTAAACATTGCGGAAAATACCACCGCAGCTGTAGGCGAAACATTATCACGCAACAAAAGCTGCGCCAACAACGTCACGTTTGCATTTGCGAGAGTGCAGAACTGCTGTTTTGCTACTATTCGACTGATGTTGCAGTAGCGTCTGGCCCTTTGTTTCCGAAATGTTGTAGCAACGTAACTTTTTTGCTTTCGGGAAACAAAGCTTACAAACAGTCATCGCAACGTCCGTTTTTACAGTTGGCAAACTGTTCCCGTGGCAGATTCAAAAACAGATTGCGTTTATACTGCCAGAATGCAGTCGCCAAACATTGCTTTCCAAAGTGTTCCAACTGTACGACACAACAGTTTTGCGCTAGGTTGGGATAGATGTTTCGAGGAATTGTTGCGGAAACAGTGGGCACCATTGTTTGTTGACTGTCGCTCAAACCTATTCGGCAGACGTTGCGCGCCCCAACGGGACTGCAGCTGCACATCATTTTTGCCAACTGTTGCCGCATGCATCTTCTCAACGTTTGCACTGCATGACGCCTCTCGCAACAGTGCATCCCCATGATCGGGGCAACATTGTCTTGCTTTCGTTGCTAGAGTGTGTCACGCCCTGCTGCGTTAGCATCTTAAGAACTATTCCGGCCACCTTGCCGCGGAGCAGTAATACAGCGAACGTTAGTAGAGCGCAGTATACTACAATAGAATACTCCCCGAAAAGTGGCACAGATCCGTAGGGCTGAAACTATCTATCGGCGATGGCAGCAGCACCATTTCTCCCGACTCGCCCACTACAGAACTACACAGCCGCTTGTACTGGTTCAGGAGTATCGCATTCTATATCGCTAATCCTACTCTTGCTTTTGGCACTGACGGGCAATCTCGGCGCCGAAGACGCCTACGGTGGATATGCCAACCCTCACCTTCAAAGCGGGAGTGCCGTGGATAATGCTGAGAGTCGGCATGCACCCTATCTCGGGACGCGCTACTTGAAATCCGCAGTGAGACGTGGTTGTATAAAAACAACATTATTGTACCGCAGAAACCTTGAAACTAAACTTTTTAAAAACCATCACGTCCCTGCTATATGTACCAATCTCTAATGAGAGTTTTACAAAAAGAGTTTTTTCCGTTTGTTTCTATGCAAGAACAAGCTTCTAAAAGCTCATGGTAATCAGAGTGCTGGCCGGAGAGGTTACTCGTTCTGTGGATGCTAGTAGAGGGCCACTGCCGCTTGTCATGAAGTTCTCCGGCCCCGCCAGCACCGCTTGGACCGACCCACAGAATTTTGTTCAACCAGGAAAAAGTCCTCCTCACCACCCCTCCCATTTCCTCCTCCCTCCGTTTATCTTGACGGCGGGGACTCTTTGTCGCTGCATCTGAGGCTTGATAAGCCAAACTAAGTGCATATGGGGCGAATTGCGGTGGGAGGGACAGCGACTTGTGAGCCCTCTTTCCTCCGGCGATACAGAAAAGCGCCCGGAACCTAACTCTTCCTTCGGCAGTGTTTCAGAGTGTCTCGGTCTCGTCCCTGAATATTTGTTTTGTTTTGCGGCAACCATATTCATGTGCTAGGCTGCTTGGCTACTCTGAGTATTCCAACGAGGAAATAAAACGTTTTATGCGCGCGCCAGTTTAATTTGTAACGTAAATGGCAATAGATATGATTTGCTTCATTTACGCACAAAAACGCGTTTGAACTTGAACTTTTCAGGCTGTACTGATTGATCCTTTTTTTCGGCCGATGTTTTGTAATAAATTTGTTCTTTTTGGCATTGCTTTTTTTGCCGCGCACACCGAACACGTGAGAATCTTTACATTGATAATTCCCTGTCAGTGGAAAGAGAACGGACGGCCGCGTGAGTGCACGAAGTTGCTGAGTAAGCGTGCAATACTGGAGGATCGTTGTTGTTTGAAATGAGTGCAAGAT
>JAZHYW010017263.1:0-20797 GCA_037355805.1 Ixodes ricinus
ACCGATTATCTTACACGGTACGCCGAGACGAAAGCCTTTCCGTCGGGAACAGCGGTGAATAAATATGGGTAAATAATAAAACGTGCAATGTACGTTTTAATATTTACGCGGATGATACCAGTGTATTCTTTTCAGGTACGGATACTGAGCAGATTATAAGTACCGCGAATAAATTTGTAGATGAATTGAATACTTGGACAGTGTCTAATTCCTTGCAAATTAATTGTAGTAAAACTAAAGCTGTTCTTTTTAGAGCAAGAAATACAAATTGCTCTCATACCTCTGCTCTCTCCTTCGGTACCCATAAGGTAGATATAGTCGAAAGTGTTAGAGTTTTGGTTGTAATATTTAATCAATACATGCTATGGGATGAAATGGTACATTATACATGTCAGGAACTCTCAAAGGTCGTAGGTGCTATGTACAAACATCGTCATATACTCCCAATGTCAGCAATGCTTCTTATATATCATTCTTTATTTTATGTGCATTATAATTACTGCTTTTTTGGTTTGGGGGAATACAACATTCACAAGTCTTCAGCAGAAACAAATTCTGAAAAAAAAGTTGTGCGTATTATATGCCATGCTGCATACGATGCCCATACAATACAATTGTTTAAAAAACTTAATATTGTACAGATTCTAAATTTCTATAATTATATACTTTGTATTACATATAAAACGTATTTTCATCACAAAGAAAACGTATTTCTGTCTATCTCAGGTTACAATTAGACACACGATTTATGCTACCGGCAACGCGGATACCTGGCTAGTGCCGCACTCCAGAACAAATTACGGAATTCAGTTGTTGCGAAATACTCTTCCTCGTCTTTTAAATCGTTTGAGGGAATTAAACATAGAACTTTTGACTTTGGTAAACAACTATCTGCTTTCATTTGTTGTTGAGCCTTCAGTGCCAGTGTAGGTGCATGACGTGTGGGGATTTTTCATTTTTTTGCTTTTGTTTAATATCAAACGAATAATTACATAAACCATTTATTTTTGTGTTAACTGTTTTGTGTGCTGTCTCGGCTGCTGCTGATGGGAGATGGAGACCTGTCAAGCAACTGTAATGTTGCTTTTTTCTCTGTTTTCCCTCTCCGAATGGAGAAAAACAAAACATTTTGATTTGATTTGGAAATTCGCCAAGAGTTTCGTCGAATCTATTCTCCTTCGACAAGGCGCCCCCGAAGTCTTGATAAGCGACCGAGGGTCATCGTTATTGGCTCAGCTTACGCAAGAGATCCTTCGGCTCAGCCACACCAGCCATCGTCGGACCACCGCGTACCATCCGCAGACCAACGGCCTAACGAAGCGGCTCAACAAGACGATCGCCAACATGATCTTCATGTACGTCGACATAGAGCACAAGACGCTGGACGAGGTGTTACCATACGTCACGTTCGCCTACAATACCGCAGCTCAAGAAACAACCGGGTTTACACCATTCGAGCTGGTGCATGGCGGAAAAGTGACGACCATGCTAGACGCGATGCTGCCCCATGAGCCAGTGGATGACGGATGCGACGATGCCCATGCGGTCAGTCAGAGAGCAGAAGAGGCTCGCCAACTAGCCCGCCTTCGAGTCCACGATCAACAGCGTGTCGATGCTCGCCATTACAATCTTCGTCGCCGCACCGTCCACTTCCAGCCCGGAGACAGAGTGTGGGTGTGGACGCCGATTCGTCGCCGCGGTCTCAGCTAAAAACTCCTGAAGCGGTACTTTGGGCCTTACAAGGTCATCCGACGCCTCGGAGATCTGAACTACGAAGTTCTTCCCGACGGAACACGACCATCGACAAGACGTCAGCCGCGACCCGAGGTGGTGCACGTCGTCCGGCTGAAGCCGTATTACGAACGATAGAGCTTTGCACTCTCGTCTACGAGTGAACTCTGAACTGTGAACTGTGGCTCGCGATTCTGCTGTCCTTTTGGTTGTGGATTGGTGCCTTTTCTTTTGTGGCGCATCGGGACGATGCATTTTTTAAACGGGGAATGATGCCGCGAGCGCAGCTGCCCAAGTAGCCCACGCGCCCGCGGCCTAACGGTTATCGCGCTTGCCTTCCACGCAGAAGGCCAGGGTTCGATTCCTGGCCGCGTCTACACATTTTTGTTGACGCTGTAGTGTGATGTTCGAGGTTAGAATGTTCTACGCGTCGTATATTCTACGCCAATTACTCCAGAAGCGCACGCATGTACTATCGCGGACAATATGAGCTGAAACAGTGCTCCGGCCTGTGCACAGTACTACCTGCGCCGCCTGTCGCATCGCTCCGCAAACACGGCGCACCCTGAGGCCGAGATAAGTTCTCACTTCCGCTCACTGCGCCGCTGCGCTCTTCCGACCGTCTGCTAGCGAAAATATTTGCCAACGGAGCCACGATCACGATGCGCGTGCCGTGCAGCCCAATGTTCACCTTTCCAGCTAACATGCATTTCAGTGCATTTCAAGAAAGCGCCAAAGTGGAAAATGCGTTGTCACGCTCGTATCTCCTCGAGGAGCGCTGCCTGACGGAGCTGCGTTGGCCAACGAAAGGTGCCGATCTGAATATCATCGAACACGTTTGGAGGCGCATCGAGATAGCCATGTCACTGCGTCCCCTCCCCGTGCCACCGCCGACGAATTCTGGGACGCGGTGAGACGTGAATGGCAGAGGCTTCGGGCCGAGCCAGACTTCGTGGCCGCGCTCTGTGACACCTTACCACTGCAGAGAGGATGAGTGGCGTGGTCGCGAGTCGGGGAGATTGACGCGGTATTAACTTCTTTTGTGTTTTACTGCGCCTCGGGACGCCCTGAACCGGGCTTCTACCGATTGGAAGAAAGTTTGCTGCTACGGATGCGACACTCTTTGATGCCGTTAACCAGCGCATACTTTTGTGCAGTGCATCCATGATCCCAATCTTCTTGTATAGTGCAGTTGATCTTCACGCCGACTAATATTGTTTGGTGTCTGACATTGTCCTCTGAGAATATTCCTTGGATGAAGTTTCAAGCTCCTTCTCCTGGCAAATATATGATGCTCACATTTTATTAAGACTAGGAATTTGCAAATAAAACACTGGTGCCTTGTCAGCAACTTGTTTTGCTTGAAACAAACACGTGGACCCAGTAATAAAGAAATACTATTTTTGAACATTTTTATGCAAATCAAGGTTACAAAACCCTCGCAGTAACATGTATGGTTACCGTTTTTTTAAACAACTGTGCTCAATGAAGAAGAAAAAACAAAGTAAATACCTTGGAGCCGGCCTATATCCGGCGTAGAGATTTTGGCCTATATCTTACGATGTCCGACTTTGTGCATACACTTAATCAAAGAAAAACGACCTGCAACGTCTTTTGATGCGACTTTCAAAAACGGTAATCCAGCTTCCATTTAAGATGCCTCCACATTTTTTCATAACCAGTAAGCATTGTTTTCTACGTGATTCTACGCGATAGAATGAAGTAAAACAATTGCAAAATAGGGAAGACAACTGTAATATTTTGTCCCCCCCTCTCCCTGCCGCACACACGCCCGCTGTCACACACGCCGTCTCGCTAGCAGACGGCCGGAAGAGCGCAGCGGCCGCAAGTGAGAATTTATCTCGGCCTCAGGGTGCGCCGTGTGTGCGGAGCACCGTGGTGCGGAGCAAGGCGACAGGCGGCGCAGGTAGTACCGTGCGTCGGCCAGAGCGCTTTTTCAGCTCATATTGTCCGCGATAGTACATAAGGGGCTCCGCGTGGCGAGCCGCAGTCAGTCTCGCCCCAGCGCTTGATCCTGCGGTTTCGCCGACATCGACGCCCGCGACGCTCTGCTCTTTTCTTTTGTTCCCTTTCTGTTTTGGGCACAAGTTCGCCCCATCAAACGTTTAGTTTCTTCAGTTATCATCGCCTCATCAATTGTCATTCGTGACAATATCTGATATTACCCATGGTTTTCTCATTTTTGGGAGGTATATGCCTTTTGTACTTAAAAATCGGATTATAAGTATCAAAAAAAAATTCAAGAAGGCTCTCTATGCCTCCTGCCGCCGATGCCGCAGTCAAAACCGGGCTCCAGTTGGCCATGTTGATCTCTTCTTGAAAACGTTCAATTTTTTTATTACTTATATTACTTTATTACTTATATCACGGTGAAAAAAAGTATGCATGTGTTCTCGTTTTCGTCCATTTATATGTACATTTACGAATGCAGAACAAGGATGATAATCGCTCATTGTAGCTCCAATCACACCTGCCTGTACATGTACCTCGGGTATGTTCATCAAGAAGAGAGCTAACAAAGTTTAATTTAAACTGTTATAGTGAGTGGGTTGACAAATAGCACTGACATAACCATAGGACTGATAAAGCGTCCAAAATTGCATCTGTTGCGGCGATGACCTAAGCATGTTGATATTAAAATCACCCCCAAAATAAGCTTTAGGTTATTATCACCAATAAATCGGAAAAGATAATCTAGGTATTCAACAAAAGATGACATACCGCCACTAGGAGCACGATACATGGCACGAAAAATGTTATACGCATACTGTAATGTCGAAACTTGGTAGTCATCACAAACTCCCGTAAACATCATTGACCATGGTACATGAATGTTTTTTCTGTGTACATAGAAACTCCACCCCTCGTTTTGTAGTGCGATATATATTATATTTTCTATAGTTTTCTAAATTGTCAGCGCCATTACCTTTGTTATACCATGTTTCTGTCAGCATGATGACATCAAACGAAAATCTGAAACACTGCAAAAATGCCTCCAATTGGTTAAATAGACTTCGCAGAGACTGTACGTTCAAAGGAAACGAAGAAAATACAATAGGCTGGGATCTAAACACATTCCCAACTTCGGTTTCTAAGAAATTAATTTTGCTTGCCATTGATACGCACTAGAAATAAAAAGGTAACCCAATAAAAGCCTTTCTAATTTGATTTCAGCAAGTCGTCTTCAGTCTTGACTACGTGCAATCGCACGCCGTCATCTTTCCTGACGCAAACGTCCACCGTCATCTTTCCGTCACATTTCGATTTCTGTACCATACGTACATCTAGCTGTTTACCCTCGCCCATTCCTTAGCAGACCAAGGAAACTATCGTTAATGTGCGGTCAGGATTGCCAGCAGACAAAAGTTACTTCCAGCCTATTTAAGGCTCGATCGTCTGTTGAACCATGAGTCACGGGTTGCCTGGTTTGAAAACCAGACAATGATTCCAGGAACCTTATCAGGCTACGAGGCGAGCCTATGAGCTGATACCACATCACACGGGGTCAGCTCTGGAACGTTCAATATTTTCGCCACGCAGTTTATTTTCGCTATTACGTCCTTTCTTTCAGTCATCGAGATGCCGTAAAATTCCAAATTCTGTCAGCGTGATCTCCAATCAATTTCACTTACCTCTGCCTTAAGCTGTTTGATTTTTGTCTTTGCATCGTTTTTCTTGACAGTTTTTATCCTTTTCCTAAGTTCCTTAGATCCTTATCCTGCTGAGTCATACAGACTAAAACCTCGTCATCTTTGCACGACAACGCTTGGACTGAACGCTCTATTCCGTCCACTGTATTGTTAAGGTCGAGCACAGTGTCTAATTTATTGTTCATAGCTGCGAGCGTCTCCTATGACCGTATAGAGGGACCTAGATCAGAATTACTTCTCTGTCTACTGCTTTGTCCGCCTTGCTGTTTCGATAATTTGCAGGTTGGGCAGCGCCATGACTTATGCCAGACTTCTCCTCTAGATCTATAAGTCAATTCTGCTATTCTGGAGCATTCGCACAAGTGGGGAAAATTTTCACAATCGGAGCACTTCATTGTCCATTAATTTTTAACAATGCCTTTCTTGCACGCCATACAGACGTCATCGGCATCAAGGGACATTTTATACTTTTAAATAGCGCTTCCGGAAAGCTCAGGAAAAAGAAACACGATCAGATAGAATTAGCAGCAGCAGTAACAGCGGCAACAATCAAAGCAAATAATAATAATAAAAATATTTGAACGAGTTTCTAACCTGTGATGCAGCAAAAACACGGTGAAACAACGGCGGGTTGTTACGGCGCCGCTGTCACTGCTTCCAAGTGAAGGATTTCCGGTCGGGGCCTGTCTTTTATAACGTTGATCCCCTTGTGGTGGACAGCGGGTGACCAATCCCAGGACTTCGTTCTTGTTTTGCGATAGACCTTTCTTGTGTCTTTTCGTCGGGTGAGGATGAAGCGCTTCTTGAGAGGATTCCTGTGATGCAGCATGTGACAGCGGCGCTTTGACTGCTGCCAAGTGACTGCGGCGCTGTAACAATTCTACTACCAGAAAACCACACCCTGCAGTTCGTGGATCTAAGAATGACATTCCACGAAGAAAAAGTGTGCTGGATGTATTGCCCATATTCGAAGAAAAGTTTACATTGATATGAGTCAGCACACACGAAAATTGTCAAAAGAGGAATTAGTGCCAGTGCCTGGAGTTCATCACAAAAAAGGTTCTGCCAACACACTGCAGGGGAAGTTTCAACAACCAGGTACAGAGACTCACAGCTTCAGGATATCCAACAGCAGTTCTCTCCAACGTCGTCGAGAGCGTGTCGAAACCACCTAAAAGAGAAAATATACACCAGAGAGGGTTCCGACCTTTTGTAATTCCCGGCGTTCACCGTGTGTCCCACAACCTAAAACGAGTAGCCGCGAGGTTTGAGATACAAATCCTCCTTATTGCACCTGACAAACATAGACGGCTGCGTTCAAAAATCAGCAAGCAGCACTACTATCATGACCAATGTAAGATCAATCATGCACGGAAGTTCATTGACTGCCGCAGCAGCATCCTTTACGAAGTCACGTTATCATGCGGCAAAGTGTATGTGGGACAGACAGGGAGGTGTGTCAACGTGAGACTCAGAGAGCGTGCGCTATCTCTTAAATCTTCACCACGGGGACATCCACCCGTGCATGTGCGGGACTGTGGTTGCATCCCAATTTTTTCTGACACTAAAGTACTGAAACAGTTTCATGACCATAGGACTAGATGAGTATATGAGGCACAAGTGATCATGTCAAAAAGGGCAGGCCTGCATACGTTCGGCGTCGATAGCCATGTCGGCGAAAGAGTTAGATTTTTTTAATTGGCGTCCCTGATTTACCCTTTTCGTTTTAATGTGTAAATATCATCTTAGAATTACCGTCATCCTATTTTACGTGCAAATTTTGAATGTCTCCTGTATTTAGTCAAATCGCAATACTCATTGCAATACTCCCACGAAGAAAAAGTGTGCTGGATATAAGAGAATAATGATTATGTATCAGTTTAAAATGAACAACACGTCAGAGGCGAATCATGTAGTTAGATCGATATTCCTTTAATAGAAATATAAAGATACCCGTTACATTTTCTTCTCCTTCACAAGCTTTCCATTAAACGTCAGTGGTGGGTTCAGCGCTTGTCCTGTCTACGTCTTTTACTTGTCCTTTACGCTGCAGTATCTATTAAGCTGTGAGTGAAAGCTTCTAAAACTGATATTGTATCTTTCTGCAATGTTCTGATGGGCAGGAGCTTGATATCTTCACTTTTTCTTTGTGATTCCGATTACCTACGCACAAATTGTGAACCCTTCCATTATCTGTTAGCTTTATAAAGTACCGGGGTATTCATTTTGTGGTTTATCGTAAAGCACGCATATACCCCACTTATGTCAACGGTTGAGAACCATTTCATGTTTTCTGTATAATATAAAATGTGTTGTACCCTCATCTATAAGATAAGGGCATCAA
Source organism: Ixodes ricinus (assembly GCA_037355805.1). NCBI lineage: Eukaryota > Metazoa > Arthropoda > Arachnida > Ixodida > Ixodidae > Ixodes > Ixodes ricinus. The sequence continues at coordinate 7,747 of JAZHYW010017263.1, forward strand.
ATCAAATCTAGCACGCGAGATTAGGAAGGCTAAATTCTTATTGTTGGCATAACGTTTTGGCAAATAAAAGCGGACTATATCTTAAACTCTTTCCATCGAACGCTCGCAACAAAGGTGAGTGTATGAATGGGTGGATTAATAAATGAGCTGAGGCAAAACTTTCTGTAATGAGTGGTAGCTTGCGCCACCTAGCAAAGTAACAGCAGCCTGCACAGTGTCAGAGTCTTGTTGTTGTTTTTTTTCCGAGCACGTCAGTTGACTTTAGGGTTCGCACTGAATACGAGAAGTGTGTCACTCGAACAGTGCACGTAAACGATGAAATTGTCGGTGAATACCCTCTACGAAAATGACCGAACTAATATCCGGTTGCATAAGCCGCAGGTCAACGAGAGCACGAGAGACTTCTCCACGAGGAACTCCATTAGCACTTTATATTACTTAGTTTCTACCGTTTTGAGATCGCAGTCGAAATGTCAGCCTACCATTCTGTAATGAGTAATCGCCATTCCTCCGCGGCTGGTTCCGCCGCCAACTGTTAAATCTTTCGTCGGGCAAGTCCTCGTTCTGCCGAATGGGCGCCGTGGCGTATGGAACAAGCCCATTACTTTCACTATACCGAAACATTCTAAGCTGCACTTCCCTCAGATCCGACGTAGCCATAGCCATGGCGTTGGTCGCACAAGCGCCGCGGACCAGCGAGTCCTACGAAGCAATCGGCGTTAATGGAAACCTCTGTAGGTGACGTCGTTGCGACGTTTTTGCGTTGAACCGTCGACGCAGAAACCTTGTTTCGACGGAAGGCTACGCCTGACTGACGCGGCTACCTCGCAAGGCTAGAAGAACTTCCGGTCCGGTGGAAAGGAATACTTTACGTCACCGCCCCATGATCTCACATGTTGGTGGCCGAGTCTGGTCGTGTGAAGAAGGAAACCAGAAGTAACCTCTTTTTTTTTCAATACTAGAGGCAAGAAAAAAACGAAAACGTACTCCTGCTCTGGGTTTTATAAATATTGACGATTAATTGGGGCCTTCATTTGAAAAAGCTGGAAAATCATTTCATGGTCCCTTTAAAATCAAATTCTAGCCACTTCGCGAGTCTAAAGTATTTCCCTGCTTTCAAATCCTAAAAGCAAGAACTGGTAATGGTGAAAGTGTGATCGCATCCTATGTCAAAACTTTCTCAGTATTATTTGATTTACAAAGCTTTCTTTGAATTCAATGAAACCACTAAAGATAAGCCTAAACTATATGTCTTGTGAGGTGTTGCGATACCCATCTTGATCACAATGGGAAACCTGCCTGTACACTTGTTTTTAGCTTTATTATTGTCATTTTTACAGGCGAGCATATTCAATTGCACTAAGGGATATGAAATTTCGAATAAACTAAGAATATTTTGTCTGTATCTGTACATTCTGCTCACTTGTGACGTTTTCTCGTGATATAACTCATCTCCAACTTTTCTAGTAACTGTACACTGTTTCACTGTGGTACAAACATGTGTATGCTGTGAACAATCAATTATATTTTTAAAGCGATACCTTCATTGCCCAAATTACGCTCAAGGTCATGTCCTCACGGTCATGTCCTCAAGGTCGCGTAATCACGGTCATGTAATGCCCGTGGCTGAAGTGCAAGGTAGCGTAATCAAGGTCACGTAAGCGCCGGTGCCGTAAGTTTCGTTCGCGTATGCGCCGGTCGCGTAAGCTTAAGCTCAGCTCCGACGTAACCATAACCATGGCGTTGGCCGCACCAGCGTCGCGGACCAGCGTCCTGACTCCATCTCTTCTTGTGTCCTTGTTTTTTGCGTCTAATTTTAAGAATGAACAACCAACTGCCCAAATCGCTGTCTTAATTAAGCTAATTAGCGTAGTGGCTGAGGCTGACGTGACCGGATGTTTTCTTTCATGTCCCTTAGTGCAATTTCCTAGAGGTCGTCGTTGGGGTCATCCTAGAGGTCGTCTCTGACGCCGTCCTTGGCGTCGTCCTCGAGATTCTCCTATAGGTCGTCCTAGACGACGTCCTCGGCGCCGTCCTTGAGGTTGTCAACGACGTCGTCGTAACGCCGTCCTTGACGTCGTCTTAGAGCGCAGCTCTTAAGGCCTGACCACACTAGCGTGAACGGCGCCGCCGGGTGGCGCCGCCGGGCCGCACCGCCAGTCCGGCGTCCCAACGCGAGGAGTCCACATTGGCTTCCGTTTTGCGGGCGTCACGTGACAACACTGGCTCTCGCGATCGCGCCTACCATCGGATTTCCCGCTCTTTCGTCGTCTGCTCTTCATTAGCATACTTCCGTTTTGGCTCTCATCTTTCGCATATATCAGCATCAAACCGCACTCGCTGTCTACATGGTAGGTTTTCATGATGACCTGGGGATCTGCGTGAATGTGACTATTCTAGCCCGCTCGTTGATCTTGCGACGTCGCAGCGCTCTGAAGGGAAGCAGGCACAGGTTTTGGGTCTGGCCGAATTGCTTCTACCGAAACACCGAAGGACAGGTCAGTGCTTTGCTGCCCCGGTGGCACACCAGGGATGAAGGCTACTTTCGAAAGTGTCACCAAATTAACACGACATCCGTCACAACACCGACGACATGCAACGAGTGCCACGGAGAAACTCACTTGTAATTACGAATTCCTCTCCTATAATTTCCCGGCGATTGTTCTTAGCGTAATTATCCGGATAGTTTGGCTGCGTCTTGTCATATAAAAAGGAAAACAGTGGCACAGTTTCGAGGAACCGCTCCGTTGGAGAAGGCATCGGGGGGAAATAGAGATAGCAGACGACACGAAACAACGCTACGTCCTTCGGAACGTGAAAGACGCACGGAGGGCTGGCTTGAGCGTTGCCATGATATCGCAAAGTCTCTATCTACGCCACCTCCCATGGGCTCCTCTCTTCTGCGGCGAGCAGCGGCGAGCTCTGAACCGCGCCAGGAGCGGTTGGCTCTGCGGCGCTGTACGTCGCGCCGTTGAAGCTTAAAAACTGGTTTTGGTCGGCAGCCGGCCCCGCCGACCATCGCGCCGCAGGCCTCCGCGACGCCAATGTGGTCGTGCCTTTAGGCGCCCGTTTCCGGTGTGAGCGGCGTCGCCGTTGGCGTAACCGCGCGTTGCTTTATGGGATGTTTCCCTCTAAATTTTCCGCTGTATTTAGCGGAGAAGTTTTTACGCTAAATTTAGCGGGGAAATTTTTTCGTTAAATATAGCGATACATTTTTCTGCTCAATTAAACGGGGAAAGTTTCCTCCTAAATTTAGCGGCGAATTTTTTCCGCTAACCTTAGCGGGTAATTTAGCGGGGAAATTTCCCTACTAAATTTAGCGGGAAACTTTCCCTGTGAAATTTCAGGAGAGGAGGATAATAGGGTATGAAGGGGAAGAATGTGCGTATCTCTCCTCCGTACCCTCCCCTCCTCGCCCTCAAGAGCTGCGCTCTAATTCGGCATTACAGAGAATTGTAACGACTTTCATTTTTTTGATATTTGCATGGCATATTCCTACCATTTCATCACAATATCGTTCCCCTTCCTAATTGTTTTCACTAACGACGTTCTTGTAAAGCGGCCATATTTCATCGCGTTTGATCGAATGAACGTGTCTGTGATCTTTGGCTTTGCATACTGCAATTCATTTTTTTTGCTACCGTAATGTTGGACTTGGACTTACAAGCTGACTTTGACCAGTTCGACATTAAACTTGCGGGATCCCCATTCGTTAATACAGATTTTTTTTCTTATTAATAATATAATATTTAACGAAGCCAACCCTAGCTTTGTGATACAGACAAAACGCTGGAATAAATTACTATTATTATTTTTCGTTGGTGATCCTTTTGGCTGAACGGTGCTCTTTTTTACGTCGAGCTACTTCCATGTGTGCTCCGCTGCGTTCATGGTTTGCCCCTGCACTCACCTTGGTTCGTCACTGTCGTCGCCCACAAACGTCGATGTGTTTTGAATCTGTTTCACGACGTCACTGGCGCCCGCTTTCCACCTGCTCCTTGTTCGTCATCATGCCACTTCGTGGATCGTCTGCCGGCGGAACCTTCACGGGATAGAAACGCTGCGAAACAGATATGATCTCGTGCAGCCGACTACGAACTGTTTCGTCAGAACATCTAGAATAAACCACTCTGGACACACCTTCTACGAACCACCGGTAATCATGGCCCGCCCGCTGAAACCTGCAAGCGTTACCAGCTGCAAGAATCAAAGAAGATAAACACATTTAGGGAACAAGACAGCGAGCAAAGTTCTGAAAGAACTCTGCTGTCTCTCCTTGTCCCTAAGTGTTTTTATTCTTTCTTTGATTCTTGTATTTTCACAAAGCCGCTCTTTGTTCTTTGTCGCCTACTAAGCGTTCCATGTGCCTTGCCAATCTGCAAGCGTCACCGTGCTTTATTTTATAGAGGAACCTCCACCGGAGGCCACCAGGTGCCTCAGCGGAGCTCCGCTCGCCATAAAAGAAATTCTGCTGTCCATTACGAATCTCTGTCGGGCTGTGACTTATCCACTTTGTACAGGTGAGCCGAAACCTCCCGTTGTTCTAACTTAGGCGTTTTTTTTTTACCGTCGGATGTGCTTTGAGTATTTCTGGGAGCGTAAGATAGGCTCTACGGATGTTTGATTGTGGCTTGGTATATTCTAGCGACAAACAGAAACAAACTATGGTGCCTTTGGCAGGCGTTCAGTCGTTCGGTGCTCGTGAAGTAAGCACGAGTGATTGCAAGTCTGCAAAAGATATCCCCGCGTGCATGATGCTCGAGTTGATAATAGCCTCCTTATTCTACAAAGCCTCTCAAACCGCTAAAAACTCTGGTTTGGAGCTTGTCGCTGTCGTTTGTTTCTTTGATGTCGCTCTAGTGGGACTCGGGCATTATGAAGTGCATTAAGTGCGACAGAGCTCTCCCACAGATGGAAGTTTTTTACTTGCACAGCACGTGGTAATGTTTACCATCTCGGTAAACCTTGCTCTGGTGTAGCGGATAGTACTTTATCGGGATTGGGTGCCGCCAGAAGAGAGGGATGGAAGTGTTCCACGTGTCGCAACGGCGACCCTCGCTCCGGTGGAGGGTACAGCGGTACTCTTCGTCTAGATAGTTTTAATGACGCTTATAGGAGTCTGCAAGAGCAGGTGAGCCTCACCTCCGTTTTTGTGAGGTGGCGTGAATACCTCTCGCACTTCAGAAGCTTCTTCCGTTAAACACTAACGTAGAGGTTCTGTTGACACTACCGGCCAAGGTTGATCAGCTGCTAGCTTTTAGGCTTGCCGTCGAAGGGCTTCGCGGCACTGTTAGGCAGCTCTAGTCACCCGTCGACTTCTTCGCTGCTAAATATGACCCAGTACTGGCGCTTGCAATGAGAAATAAGGAGTCGGTCAAAGATGTTCAAAAGTGAAGTCCACAAAGTCAGGACCGCAATCAAAAAACAACCGCTGTAAATTGCACGGCTCAAAGCAGAACTGAACGATTCGCTACATTACGGCCGCCGTTGTAACATGGAACTTTACGGGCTTCCCTGCACTCCTGGAGAAGACCTGGTTAGCGTGCTCGAAGATTTTTCTTGGAGACTCAACCTGGCTTTTTTTCAACCATCTGACATTATGGCAATTCATCTTCTTGCAAAACAAAAAGAAAAAACGACGCGGTGCTATTGGTACTGAATCAGCTCGCGTCTGTGAGCATAAAATATGTTCGAATGGCAGCACGTGGCAGATGGCAAAGGCAGCCTCCGAATGATAATAAAGCGAAGATATTTTTCAAAGACAACCTAACCCGAGTCAATGAAGAGCGCTTCTGGTCGGCACGGACTAAGAGCCGGGAAACAGGTTGCAAATTCGTATGGCTAAACAACTAAAAAATCTACGAGCGAAAAAGCGAGGGATTGCCGCCGGTGCGCATAAACAGAGCGAGGGACCTTGAAACGATTACTTCAGCAATGACGACTCGTGTTTCACTTCCAGACTGTAGTTCTTGTCTTCAGGTTTTTGGACCGGTTTCGAAAAACGCACTCACAATTATTCGTGGAAATTTTAGGAGCCTACGCAAGCACTGGGATGAGTTCCAGGCTTCCATAGACAACTTACAGCCTCCAGCAGATGTTCTCGTACTCACGCAAGTTAACATCCCGCTCGATCAGTGCAATCTAGTTCGCTTTGAGTGGTTATCCTGAAATGTTCCATACTCATGACACAGGTAAAAAAGAGGGTATTGCAGTCTACGTTAGAAAAAATGGCTTCTCTCGAGTTTTCATGTATTCTTTGTTCATATGGAATCACGTGCTCGTAATGCTTGGCCGGCTGGGTTTTCTTTATCTTTGCCAGCGATTTAAAAATCGCCTTCACTGATAGCTTCATTCTTTCTTGTGGAGCTGGAGGATGCGCTCGAACAGGTTTGTTCGAAAAATTAATTTGCTTTGATTGGTAACATAGATATAAATACTATCTACAGCCTAACAAATCCATAGTATTTGAATATTTAAATATGTTGTCTCGAATATGAGATTGAAAATACTATCACACTCCCAACAAGGGAGGAACTGTTGTCTGAGAAGTGGGTAGTTTCCTGCATAGATCAATTAAATATTCTAGCTTCTGATGCCTCAGTGAAATATGCCGTCATTATTGTAAAAAAACAGCGCCAAAGGGTCAATGACAAAACGGAAGGACTACCTGTGACGTTTTTCCTTTTTGTTCTTGTCCATTACGTGCTCTTTTTCACAATGAACGCGTACTAACTTGCCCAAATGTCCATTTTACAAACTGCTGTCATTATGCATAAGCTATCCGACCACTATTTCATTGGCCGTTGATTAGATAAACAGATAACTGGGTATGAATATAACAGGCCCGGAAATTGTTGGTTTTTATTATGGAATCGAGTAATTTTGTTGCGTTGGTCACCACTTTTTACTGGAAGGAATAGTTGACATCTGTGGGGCCCAGCAAAGTTTGCGCTTCCTTCGACGACATGTTTCAATCATTTTACCGTTCCTCGAAGAAATTGGCATATTTTAAAAAGCAGTCCGACAAGCCGTGCTCCATGACTGATATTATGTCTGCAATTAAAGAAAAATATGCATTGTGGTTACGCTCCCGCCGTGCTACAAATAACTTAAACTGAAGGGACGCATTTCCATGTGCTCGGAACAAAGATAGCGCAAGGATTCGGTCCGCCAAGCGACGTCACTTTCAAAAGTGTTTCTTTGAGTCAAGATCAAATCCACGCGAAACGTGGGAGTTGATTAATTCATTCAGAGGGTGTGGGACTACAAATCGCTTCGCGACTATTCGCAGAAGCATTTTGGCTCAGACTCACAGATGGTTGTGAACAATTTCAACAATATCTTTGTTGCGTCTTCAGGTGTCGCTAGAGATAAGGGCTTGACATCTGCCCCGCCGATTCACGGTGTTAGAGCGTCGGCGCCTGCATATCTACCCCTCCTCGAGTTTGCTGCTTTGTGTTCAATATTGTTTTTCAAGCGCAATAAAGTGCCTGGTATTGAAAAAGTTTCTATTGTCGACCTCTCTTGCACCTTTGAGCTCGTCCAGCATGTCCTTGCATTGATGAATGAATTTCTGGTATCTGGTGTGATCCCGACAGGCGTAAAAATCGCGCTTTTCAAAACAATTTTTAATAGGGGATCACCTCATAAGCCAGAGTGTTATCGCCCTATTTCTGTACTTGTATATGCGAGAGATATTTTAGAAAAAGCACCTGAAAACTGTGATGTCCAGATTCATTGAGAGTTCTGACATACTGTCTCATAGCGAGTATGGTTTTATAGCTGTAAGGGGCACTCGGGTTTTGCTTGAAGACTTAAGAGTTGTTACACAAGGCATTTGATTGCAATTTATGCTCATGTGGTATTGTTTTTGAATGTTGCCATAGCCTTCGGCAACGTCAGCCACAAGATGCTGCTTCATTAACTATACCATTGTGGCTGCTGTGGTTCTTTCTTTGCTCTGCTTAAAGGCTTCGTTCAAGAGCGTTCGCAAATCGTATCTGTAGAAAACTCTAAAAGTGCTCCAGTAATGATACATGCCGGTAGTCCTGCCAGGCTCCATTTTTGTCGCCTTTCTTGTTGAATCTTTATGTTAATGATATATCGGGACCAGGTTGTCTACATGCAAAAATATTTCAGTATGCAGACAATACTGTCTTAGTGTCGACTCACCTGAATTTTCATCAGGCTGCACGGTTATTGCAGCATGACCCTGAGGAAGTAGTGGACTGATATTCATTCATTCATTTTTTGTGCTTATAAACGGCGAGTAGCCCAAGTAATGATGCACATAGTCTAAAGGAGCACACACAAAAATCTACGGCACTTTGATACAGATAATATATATTATTGGGGAACAGGAAATAGAAACACTTAAATATAAGACATTGAACACCTCAACGCTTGAGCCCTTCAGTTTAAAATGTCGATGCTGATTGTACTGAACGTGTTACAAAAATATTGCATGCGCGTCATGGGACTGGAAAGGTTGATTTGTTTTAACTGATAAAGTGGGATTAACCCTCAAAAGCACTCGTGGTACAAAATATATATATATATATATATATATATGCTGATGTGAGGGTTGAACAATCAATACGATCATGAACGCTTTTATACAAAAACATTAGATCACGCTCAAGTCTTCTCGAGCTTAGTGGAGTACAACCGCATCGTCGTAGCCTGTTATATTCATAACAAACACTGCGGCCAATGTAGCGATTATAAACAATATGAAAGAAACGTCTCTGCACGTTTTCGATTTTTGCCTGGTTTATACTACCATTAAAATTCCAAACAACAGCACTAAATTCAAGCTTGCCAAGTAATAATAAAAAATAAAAAAATGAATATACAAGGTGATGAAGGTAATTTACGCGTTATTCTCGAAATAACACCTAGCGCCCGATAGGCAGCATTTGTGATGTTGGAAACATGTTCCTTGAACGATAATGATGAATCAATATATACTCCTAAATGTCTTGTGCATTCAACCCTACGGAGAGATAGGTCCTCAAGATAGTAACAAAAACTTATGATATTCAATTTCTTAGAAAAGTACAAAACTACAGTTTTTTTTAGGATTTAGTGTTAACAGACTGCGGCAACACCAATGGTGCACAGCATTATCATCCTCGAGTAGCATTTCACAGTCATAGATAGATGACGTCTGCCTAAACAATTTGATGTCGTCAACATATTGCATTATATGTGAATGGCGGACACAAGAACCCAGATCATTTATAAAACATTGAATAAAATTGGCCCTAGTATGAACCCTTGTGGTACGCCAGAAAAAGACACAATGATCAGCTCTCCAGGACACGGCGGCCTAGTTCCAGTTTTTTCCGCCACGTGGCGTAGCAACCTTAAAGGAGATGAGGCATTTAAAGCGAGAAAGGAAATAACGGGTTCACCGCTTTCTCAACCTCATCTCTTACGTATCTTCCCATCCTCCCATCCTTTCTCCGCTTGAATCCGACCGCCGCATTTTGCGAGGAAATGCTGCATCACACGTAAGAAGTAGACAAGCGGGAAGGGCGTTTGCTCAGCGCGAACGTTTCTCGGGTGAACGTTGAAGCTTGTTCTTCTGGTGCTCATATCAAGCTATATTTACGTTCTTTAAGTGCATATTTCCTATCTTATTTACACCCGTGAGGTGTATTTTAACTGCGCTGGTTATATTTTATATATATATGTATATTTTACACTGACTATTTTAACTGCCTGTACACTTTTTCTTGTACATGTCCATGGTGCGTGAAGTATGTAGGCGTGATTTATTACATTTGAGTTTCTGTTATGCAGTCTCATTTCTGTAAAGAGTTAATATAAAGCTCTTAGTGTTAATACGTAAATAAGTAAAGACATATATAAATACAAGAAGACAGCTAGGTATTTTGAGCTGCGTACAAGGATTATGTAAGCAACACGTTCACAACGTCTAAAGACGTATTTTTCAAAGTGATTTTTGACAGGCAATTAAGATGAAAAATAGCAAAGCACTGAAAACAAGCGAAACAAAATGTTTGCATTGTGACCTACCTGATATTAACACTAAAATGACTGCTGTGTGACAACCAATTGCTGTAGACTGTTATTGTGTAGCTGGCATCATTCAACACAAAATTTGACCATATTTATTAAAAAAAGAAGAAAAGAAGAAGGCAGTTGTTCTTTTTTAACGCAGAAAACTCATGTCTAATGGCGTCCGAATATTTCAGCCAGGAACCTTTTCTTTGCCCGCATACATTTTGTGGGTACCGTTACGGAATACATATGTAGTTTGGAGGAGTGTTGGCGGTAATGCATCACAAGTAACGGCGTTACGAGCAACGCGTTGCTTTTTCCGTTAACGTGGTAACGTACTCCTTAATTTTTAAAAACAGTAACGGGTAACCACGGCCTCCGGAAGTATGTCTGATGTGTGGGGACGACGTCTGGGAGCTCAGGTCGTATCGTGCAGTTCTCCTCGCTCTCCTCTCTCTCACTATATATATTCAGGGTGTTTCACGAAAGGTGGAAACATTCGATATTGCTAAAGCAACGCATAGCACACAAAAACACTTGTGTCGTTTTGGTACTTTACTTGTCAGTGAGCGCGTTGGTAATGATCCTAGGCGAGGGCCTATGTAGAAAAACTACTAAAGTTAGGGATAATTAGGCTGTTTATTAATTTCGCGTCATTATTGTTTTTTAAATATTGTAGAAAAAGTGCATGGTTGTAATTATAATCTGCTGAGCATCATCGAACAACACTAAATCAACAAAATGCAGAACGATAGAAGGCACGCGCGGTATTTTACGGCTTTCTGAAAACCGCACAACTTCGACAGGTTTTTAAGTTTAGGTTTGCAATCGGAGCGCAGAAAGAAAAACGTGAAAAGAGTAAAACGTGTTAATTGATAATATAAAAAAGTAATGCAAACGTATCGTCCTCTATGTTTTCACTGTGACGGTAACGCGTTCCTTCTATTTTGATGTAACGTGTGTCGGCAACGCGTTCCTTTTATTTGCAAGAAACGATTTCGTTACTTTCGTTTTTCAGTAACGCCTACAACACGGATGAGAAATTATCTTTTTAACCTATGGCAATCAGACGAAGAGGGGAGTTATAATGCCTTGTGAGTTTCAGAAGACACGTCCGGGCCATTTTGTCACAGCATCACTCCATAAAACCTTTAGCCATGTTCTAACGCAGACAAGACTGAGGTGGCAAAAGCCTTAATGTTTTTAGCTGTGATTTGTCGACGGCAAACCATCAAGTCTCAATTTAGATTCCCCAAGCAGCGACGGCTTCGGTCAAACGTCGCAGCTTCCCACAGGGTGAGACATCCATTTTCACTTACATTGTCATTGCGCCCTTACAAGTTCTACAAAACAACTACTTCGATCAAAGCACAAAGCGAAATTGTAATCTGTTTTTATTTTAAAGAGCGTAGGTTGTTAAATTCAACATAAGAACCCCAATCACGACAAGACAACAGATGCAGGAAACTTGTCAGCCTGCAAACTTTGTTTGTAGGCTAACACTCGCCGAGTGAAAACGATACACACTGTCGAGCGGGATTTGTTTTTTTGTTTTGTAAATTGTCGTAGTTGCCTTGTGAGTTTCAGAAGACACGTCCGGGCCTTTTTTGTCACAGCATCACTCCATAAACCTTAGCCATGTTCTAACGCAGACAAGACGAGGCAGCAAAGCCTAATGTTTTTAGCTGTGATTTGTCGACGGCAAACCATCAAGTCTCAATTTAGATTCCCCAAGCAGCGACGGCTTCGGTCAAACGTCGGAAGCTCCCTACAGGGTAAGACATCCATTTTCACTTACATTGTCATTGCGCCCTTACAAATTCACAAATAACTACTTCGATCAAAGCACAAAGCGAAATTGTAATCTGGTTTTTATTTTAAAGAGCGTAGGTTGTTAAATTCAACATAAGAACCCCAATCACGACAAGACAACAGATGCAGGAAACTTGTCAGCCTGCAAACTTTGTTTGTAGGCTAACACTCGCCAGAGTGAAAACGATACGCGCTGTCGAGCGGGATTTGTTTTTTGTTTTTGTAAATTGTCGTAGTTGCTGTTTAATAAAACAAAATTGAGTGGTATACTTCGAGGCAGCCGACGCTACGAGCTGATGGGACCAATCGAGAGCATCAAAAGTGACCCGTCATGGTGTTCCTCATGTTTATCTACGTGTTCTATTATCACTGTACCAATCATAAACGCAAAAGGCCCGGTGACTTGCGCTTTTGACGCGGCTTAGTTGGTCCCATTCCATCGCACCCTCGCGTACGTCTGGGATTAAGCTGAATCAAAATTAACTGTTGGGCTAGTTGGCTACACATAGTATAAAAATTCAAAAGGCGCAAACACCAAGGAAAAGAAGTCTTTTCCTTGGTAAGATTGTGTAAGCACTCTGTCCTGTCCCCTCTTCTTTTCCTTTGGTGTTTGCGCTTTTGAATTTTTATACTATGTGTAGCAAACTAGCCCAACAGTTCATTTTGATTCAATATTTTTCTTCTACACTGGGCCCTTTTCCGTGTGTCTTTTCTGCAGATTGTGTAAGCGGTCTGTCCTGTCCCCTCTTCTTTTCCTTGGTGTTTGCGCTTTTGAATTTTTATACTTAAGCTGAAACCAACTATAGTAATTACCTATCAATTTTTACTCGCGAATGCATCGAAGATCAGCTTTTTTTTTTTACTCTGCAGTTTCATGATAACGTAAAACTACGCAATTGTTGGGACTTATATCGGCAGCGAATGCACGGAAACGGTTACGGTCATTGTCATCGTATTAAATACTAAGGTAAGGTTAAATAACCAACAAGATGTATGTCACTAATTGTCTAAAAGCATAGTGAGGAATGCCTCTGTTTCATTTATGAAATATTCTTGTCAAGACGTGCAGGTCTGCTTATTTTTTTTTTCCAGTCCGACTCGAAATAATTGGCGGCGTGAATGTTTTCGTTTCTAAGCTTTTCCTGCGTAAAATGTTCTGGCAATAATTTCTAATTTCTCTAGTCTTTATTTTTTAGTTTTTGTAGATTTT
>JAZHYW010017264.1:0-12294 GCA_037355805.1 Ixodes ricinus
GGCCGCTGGGCAGCTATTTGGTTACTCGCTCGAACCTGCTGATCACGTGGTCGTGTCGCCGCGGGGCTCCGTCGGGATCTCGGGTCGGCTCCCGACGGGCGCTTTCTCCCCCTAGCCACTGGATGGCGCTGCAGACGTCCCCATGGCGGGCGAGGAAAACACTCCTCGCCCATCGGTCGATGTTGTCGGGTAGCCGCGGCAGGCAAGAGTCGCTTAGGATTCCGGCCGAGCAGCTCAAGAAAGGCGAGTGCTAGCAACTGCTCTCGGGCAATGGCGGGACACGAGTGCCCAGGGGCCCTCTTTGTGTTAAGCTTTGGGCTTAAACGCACGCTTCTAAATATTTGAGTAGTGTCGCGTGTGTTTGTAGTATATGGGGGATTGAGTGTTTTGTAGCATTGTGTTTTATAGTACCAAATAAACGGGGAGACGGAATCCACTCGTCGCCAGCAACTCAGCGACCGGACTCGGGTTGCCGACTGGACACGGGGTGAACGGCGTGGTCGGCGGCCGGATTCCGGATCGAGAGAGGAAAAAGTTTCCGAGCGCGGACAAGTTGCGGGCGATCTTGGAGTACCCAGTCTTACCGATGTCGGGGGGAGTTGCGCGTTTTCTCGGCGCTGATAGGATACTTACCGAGCCTGCGATCCCGAACCGCGCGTAGCCAGCGCAGACACCCCCGCGCAATTGCTTGATAGCGAAAGCGGCCCTGGAGCTGGAGGCGCCGCAGGTGAACGTGTCCTCCAGCTGATCGAGGCGTTGGCGGCGTGCAGGCATCCCTCAAACTTCCAGACCTGAATGAGGCGCCACGATCCAGGCGGGGCGCATGCTTGACCAGGATCTCGGCGCGGTACTCTTGCAGGAGAGCAGAGGGAGAGATCCGACCGGTGGCATTTGCCGGCCGAGGCGCTGAACACCGGCGGAGGAGAGAACTACACGGTGAGCAGGCAGCGGAAATGCCTCGCCATCATTTCCCTGCCTCTCACAGAAGTTCGATCATTGGTGGCGAGGGGCCGGATTCGAGACACCGGGGAACGGACCATATGGCCTCCAGCGTGGCTCTCCCGAATCAGGAACCACGCCGGGAAGACTGGCGCGATGGGCCTGACGCACTGCAGTCGGATGACCGAGGTCGGTGCCGGAAGGGCGCGACAAATGTGGTGGCCGGCGCAGCGTCTCCCGCGCACCCGTGGATCCCCCACGCGAGCGAGGCGGCAGACAGCTGGAGAAGGCGGTGCCATCCACCGGGAGATGTGGGGGCCACGCCAGCGCTACCGCTTCCCCGCGTGGCGGCGTCGCGCGGCTGGGCTGAAAGCGACTACCTCACTGGGGACCGGCAGGATCAGCTTGCACCGGTCCACTGGCTGGCACGGCGGCAGAGCCGAGTCGTGGCATGCAGCTATCTTGACCGGCCTCCAGTGCGAGAGATGGATCCCTGACTGAACGAAGCGGCAGGCTGCCCAAGCCTGGAATGGCTACCGAGAGGGCCAGCGCCACTACGCCGAGTCAGAGCATGGCTGAAAGCAGGTGAGCTGGAGCCCTACCTGATCGACGGGACATGCGCGCCCTGCTGCGCTGCTTCCTGGAAGAGAGCGACCTCGGGTGAGATGCGCTCGGGACCCACTGGCTCCCTGACCTGCGGAGTGGCAGCGCTCGCGTCAGCTACCCTGGCTGCGGGGCCAGTGGCCGCGTGCGATGCGCTGAAGTCGTGCTTTTAGGCGGCTCGCCGCTCGCCACCTGGGCGAAGGACGGGCAGCCGTGCCAGCATGTGTCGGTCCTGCTGCCGTGCCAAGGCGCCAAGCCCAGGGGCAGAACCACCGGCCTGCTCGAGCCCGTCAGCCGATCACAGCGGCCAGCGTGGAGACGCAGCGGCCCTCGACTTGATAGGACCCTGCTGCCGGTCAAGCGGAGGCCCTCAGCCATGTTGGTAGTAACCTGCCACTTCACGGCTGGTCGAGATCAGTGGCGTCACAAGGGGCGGGGGGCGGACGCCCGGGTGCAGGGCTCAGGGGTGTCGGCGGGGCCGGGCGAGAGGGGGGGGGGGAGTCGCGGCGGGCCCGCGGGAAGGCGGGGGGGGGGGGGGAACGCGCGTAGACTGCACGCCACTGGGTGCGCTGACCCTCGTGACGCCACTGGTCAGGGTCTTATGCGAGGAAGGTGACAGCCAAAGGGAGTCCACTGACAGACTGTCGAGAGGGTCCTGGTGCCTTCCGGGTTCCGAGGATAGTGAGTGAGCAATGCCGCGATATTTGCTGTATTTTAGCGGCAACCTGTCAGCCACCTGGGATTGCCAGCATTGTCAAGACTTTCGTGTTACCATCCCCAAGCAAATGTGACCGAGCGAGCGGACCCGCATGGACGTGAGCCGCTGCTCGCTGACGTAGGCTGCGTAAGCAGCGGAGACTGGACGGTGTACTTGGACCGGCTTCGCCTTGCCAGGCTGCGTGTCCAACCTCAAGCCGCAGCACTGGATTCACACCGGCGCTGCTGAACTTCGGCAGAGATACTTCGACGCGCAACCGATCGCGGTTCTTCGCCCCGCGACCGAGCGGCCAGAGCGGTGCCATCCTCGCTTACAGGATTTCGCGACAGCGGTACAAGAAGCGATTGTCGCTGGCGCTGGTACCGCTGCCGCGGAAGGCTGGGCGCTCCAGCGGCGGCGCAAGCGATGCAGAAGAACACCCACGACAAAGCGCGCTGCCATGAGTCCGGGGAGGTGGCCACACCGCTGACCGGGCGGAGTGCCACGTTCCAGAGCGTCTCGCCGAGTAAGTTCTTCTACGGCGGCGTTGGCTCTCAAGTGGGTTGGCCCTCGCCGTCGCCGATTCCAAGAGGTCCCGACTGGCAGCCTGCGCTGGGTGACCAGAATTCTGGTCTCGTCCGCGGGACAGTTCACATCGGCGAACTGAAACCCGCCTTTCCCCAGGGAAGGGGATGAGCCCAGGATCCAAGCGGCCGCCAAAGGGCGACCATGCGGGCACCAACGATCTCAGGATTTCCCTGGGACCCACCGCGGTGCGGGCACAGCTACAACACGCGTAGCCGGAGGCAACCCGATGGGATCGGAACCTCCAAGTAAAGTAAAACGGGCCCGGGAAAGGGGGAGAAGAGTGAAACGATCCGAAATCGGGCGTTCCCAGCATTGTTTTTTTTTTCTTTTTTCTTCTGTGGATGGGGGAGGGGGTGCCTGCGGAGCCTCAGTGTTTTTTTTTGTTGTTGTTGTTGTTGTTTTGTTTCTGTTTAATGTTTTTGTTTTTGCGCACGGCGTTCGGCTGGTAAACTGTCGCCATCGCCTCGCGGCTGCTGCCTCGAGAGGCATAGCTTGGTGTGCACCGCGATATGGTCCTCTCCTGGAGACGATGACCGAGATGAGTCGCCGCCCGGGACGTCACCAGCCTGGGCTGAACTCCTGGCAGTCTTCGGACAGCGTATTCCGCGGCCGGAACCAGCGGCTCGGGGAGCCTCGTTGGACGTCCAGCGCGAC
The DNA here is from genome assembly GCA_037355805.1 of Ixodes ricinus. Lineage (NCBI taxonomy): Eukaryota > Metazoa > Arthropoda > Arachnida > Ixodida > Ixodidae > Ixodes > Ixodes ricinus. The sequence goes on from JAZHYW010017264.1 coordinate 3,482, forward strand.
ATCGCGGGTGACGCCGGGTGCAGTTCTCAGTGAAGTTGGACTTCCGAAGCGCGCATCGTTCCAGGAGGGCGTGCCGCAGCTGGGTCGCAACCGCGCCCATGGGGGGCCAGTCTCATGGTGGCCCGGCGCACTGTTCCAGGACCCCGTTGCCCCGGAGGCCGCTGCGTCTGGCCGTAAGTCGACACAGTCTGCTGCGAGGGTGTGCGGTGCGCTACCGCTCGAGGCCTTAGGCGAACTGATGGACCTCGGTGAGGGCGGCACTGCATGGGACCAGTGGTGTGGGTGTGCGTGTAGGGGGTTTCCAGGCCAAACAACGGCCCGGTTGTTCCCGAGCAGCCCTGGCCAAGCACGTCGGAATCCCGCGCACTTTCGACGGGGAGTGCAGGGAGAGGGGATGGCGGGCGTCCGTGCATTCGCGAGGGCGCCTATCTGGCCATTCAGCAGTGTGTTAGGCGGCCGGGGCAGCTTATTTAGCTGCTCAGCCTCCAGACACACGATCACGATGGTACCGTGCTCGCCCTTGGTCCCGTCGGGATCTCGAACCCGGCTCCCACGACGGGCCGCCTTTCTCTCCTAGCCACTGGATGGCGCTGGCAGGCGCCCCCGGCGGCGGGCGAGGAGAAAACCTCCCCTGCACACATCGGGCGAGGCTGTCGGGCAACCGGGAGGCAAAGAAGCCTCTCAGAGTTCGGCCGGCGCTCAAGAAAGGCGAGTGCCAGCTTAACTGCTCTCGGGCAATAAGCGAGGACACGAGGCACTTAGGGTGCCCTCCCCTGTGCTAAGCTTTGGCAGCACGTACGTTTCTAAATCGCTGGAAGTAGTGTCGCGTGTGTTTGTAGTATAGATTGAGTGTTTTGTAGCATTGTGTTTTATGTACCAATGGAACGGCGGGCGGAATCCTCGTCTCCCGTGGAAGAACTCAGGCTGGACTCGGGTTGTTGACGGACCACGTGGGGAACGGCGGATCGGCGGCGGTACTGGCGACTCCCACATGGGCGGCCTCAAGGAACCAGCCTCAAGGACGACCTCGAGGACAATGTCTAGGACAACCTCAAGGATGACTTCTAGGACGACCTCAAGGACAACCTCAAGGACGACCTCAAGGGCGATGTCTAGGACGACCTCAAGGACGACTTCTAGGACGACCTCGAGGACCCGACGCCTAAAGTAATTCAGCCTTTCCACTCTGGTAAAGCCAGAGTGAAAAGGCTGGAAAGGTCTATGACCTTTCCAGCCTTCACTTTCACCCATCTATGAGTGAGGCCGGCAAGCCGGTTTCCTGGTTGCCGCCGTCGCCCATAGGTGGCGGTAGCTGTCCAGAGATTTGTGTCGACATTTGTTTGGTATCGGACACGATCCTGGGGAACCTAGCCCTTAACAGCTCAACTGTAAAAAAAAATGTACAGTGCTTGAGATGGCTTTTCACTTATCCTGAGGTGTGTGCGCTGCCGGGCTCATTAAAACAGTCCTTTGAAAACCTTCTTACAGTTCCTGTGGTTTATAAGGATTTTCCCCGATCACAATAGCCAAATATCCCCGACAAATTATGTACATACAAATATGAAGACGTCCAGAACCAGGAATAATGTAAAAGCATTCTCGGCGCCAAAAGGAGAAGAAGCGGCCGAAGCACCGGTAGGGAGTGCGGCGTTGAACTTAGCAAGCTGGAGCAAGGATTTCCAACTCCCCTCCAGGCCTCCGGCCACGCCCGACACGTGACAGAGGGGGGAAGAAGGCGCTGCCGAGCGCGTAGCCACCCTTCCTTTAGTTGATCGTTTTTCGCAGTCACAGACAACGTCGCTCCATGGGCGTCGCATTAGTTGCTCACTTTTCCATGGTCACAAACAACGCCGGCTGTGCTCCATAGGCATCGAATTAGTTGCTCGTTTCTCGCGGTAACAAATAACGCCGGCAACGCCCCATGGGACAGTTAATGCTTTCGCATTAAAATATCTTCTAGTTACATGTTACTCAAAACTTTTACAAAATCAAATCACTTAAGGAGCAGCTGAGACAGTTCTGTATTTGAGTAAAGCTTATAACGTCTTCAATTGGCCTCCAGGGTCACGAATATCCTAGATTATTAGGTGTCTCATGGAGCACCACCGGCGTTGTCTGTAACTGCAAAAACGAGCAACTAAAGAGAGGGTGGCGTGCGCTCGGCAGCCCTCTCTCCCCCTCTTGGGTCACACGTCAAGCATGGCCGGAGGTCCAGAGGGGGGCAAGAGGGGGGTAAGGAAGGGCTGGAAATTTCCGCTCCTCACATGTTCTACGCTCTGCTTTCAGCTATGTCGCGACGTGGAGGAGCGGGGCGCGCTGCCCGCTGTCCTCTCTTGCGGAGGAGCGGGCACGCTGGCCGCTGGCCTCCGCGCCACGGACAGCGGGGCACGCAGCTTGAAGGAATGCGCTGCTAGTAGAAATGCGAAAGCATTACTGCAGATCGAGCAGTTTTAAGTGTACTCCTATAATATTTTCCAATTTTGTGCACAGAGTCTGCAAAAGATCATTTTCAAATTACCGCTGAAGCCACTCCTTCCTGGAGGGTTACATCATAAAATAAGTTTTCAAAATCTCCGCTCTCGTGCATTCCTTCAGTGCTTATCAAAGCATGCATGCGCACTCTTGCTATTTTCAAGATCAGAAAAAGACGTCATGACTGGTGTCATTGCAGGGGAATATACCTGGCAAGCTTGCAATTGCACGTGCTGTCCACACGAGCGACACGTGCTTGGCGGTTGAAAGATCCTTTTATGACGTAATGACTGGTCGGAGGTTTTTCATGTTAAGTTATATCATTGGGGTAAACAAACTTATATTCATATTCACAGGATAAAGATACTCTTGATTTCACTATTAACAGATTTTTTAAAGAATATCTTCAGCTTCCCTTTACGTTGTAGTGTTGAAAAATTTAGTCACATACTAAGCTACCACTTCTCTGAATCTGAAAGCCCCTAACCAAGATGACAGAAAAGACGCATCTTACGGAACGTGCTTTAAACTGTTTATACACTCCAAAAGACAAGACGAAATAAATCAATAACAAAAAAGCACCTGTCTGAGCGGCCTCTCGCTTCAGTATCCTTGCGGCCCTGCGATCCAGCACGGCCAACACCACAGCGCACAGCATCGACAGAAGGCACCAGAATGCCGCTGCAGACCAAACACGAGAAGATTCTTAGGCCCCATCAAAAATGTCACACAGGCGATAGAGCGTCGATTGCTGCATGCCTAGGGGATCAAGCAATTCTCAGGCACCCACAACTGGCGTGCATCATGGAAAAACCTCAAATCTAAGAAACATGAATCCCAGAAGCTTTAAAAAATGTCCTTAGGTATGAGGCTTTACAGGGCAGGCCAAAACCAAAATGTTTCTAACAGGCTCATTAAAACCTTCTACACAAAAAACACTTATGTAAAACAAAACTAAAAAAAAAAAAAACTAAAAAAAATTCTAGAGTAGTTACGCTGCGAGAACAAATTCCTATTTTTGCCCGCGAAAATGACACACTGACAAATTGTACAAAATTATGATTTGTGTGCCTACGATTGGTTTTGAGACAGAAAGACAGCGAGGCACTTACCAGATTCACCCAAAGTCTTGTCTGTCTCTAGTCAATTGTTCTCGCAGCCAATGAAAGGCGCACAAAATGTCATTCCAACTGTATTACGTGTATCTTACTCAATTAGATACGAGTTACCTCCGAGGGGAGTGAAGGGAGAGACTTGCCCACAAGCAGGGTAACCCCGAGCCCAGTGGTGCCGGAATACAGCTTGGAGAAGGTCGTGAACAGGAACGGCATGGTCATGAAGTTGGCCATGCTTCCCTGGGGGCAGACAGTGCTGGGGGTGAGACACGCAATGCCAAACAAAGCACAACGGTGGTGAAAACTGGTGGGAACAACAGAAAAGGAGTCTCCTAGAAGCATCCAAGAAGCAGCCAAAGTTTCAGTAAGAGTCAAGTCACTTAGCGATCTCGACGTACACAATTCGAGGGCAGTCAATCACTGCATTTACTTGAAAAAAAGGTAGAACCTCTTTCAAACAAGGAATATGCACATACAGTGAAACCCGTTTAGAACGAACCCACGTACAGCGAATTATTGTCAATATCGAACTCACGGAAAATTAAAATAAAAATGCATGTAAAAAGTACTTTCTATAACAGAACAACATATTGGCTATATCGAACTTTTTCCCCGGAAAGCCTTCCAAAATCGTGCAAACAATAGTCTTCTAGCCTGTCCCTTCCCCCTAAAAAAAATCTAGGAAAGAAAGAAAATTCCAAAAGCTCACACTGCGAACAAAATTGACAAAGAAAAGCGATTCAGAAGGGGAGAAGACTAAAAAATACTGCACGCACGCACAGAAAAAAAAACTTCATCCCAAAGCGGTTGCCTACGAAGAGAAGTGATTCAGAAGGGGAGATAAGCTAAAAAACAAAACTCTGCAAGCATGCAAAAAAACACACACAAACAAAAACAACATTTTTTGGCGCTTTGTTACAAGGTGGAAGCGAAGAGATGACAGAGAAAGGGAAACTCTTGCCTTACAACAAACGCATCGTGGAAGTTCGTTGTAAATGGATTTGCTATATCGAACTACTTGCTATATCGAACTCATCGTAGTGTTTCGTACTGTTCGTTATAAACGGGTTTAACTGTATAGAGTGTCCCAACAAGCGTGCAAGATTTAGTTTTGTAATAAAAGACATTGTTTGCTCAAAAACTGCCAATATTTTTACTTCAGTATGTAGTAGAAGTGTGAATATTTGAGACCTTCAATAATTTACGACCAGCGTTTGCTATCTGACTTGATTCACAGTAAACTTTTAGTCTTAAAAGCATTAAAAATAATTTTAAAAAAAAAGTTTTTAGGATATTATAAAGTTCCGAGAGAACGCCCGCCTCCGAGAGATTGCTCACCCCGTTTCTTACAGCGAAGATGTTTATGGCTAGGGTTCCATGGATTTTTCTGTTCGTGACCAAAAACTCTACGCTCCCACTGCCGCACGCACACGCCTTCTCCGTATAAAAGGTTCAATGTAAATGACCAAAACAAATCGTTGATGAACGCACGTGCAAGATGCCACTTGTTTCAAGGCCCGTTCACACTCCTGCAACTGAGCACGACCGAGAGAGACTATAGCTGTAGAAACCTCTTCAAATTCCTTAAGACGAGAGAACACACTGGCACTCTGGCGCCATCTATGCGGTGACCTGCTGGAACTGCATTTCACAAGAGCGAAGGTTTTGCGGGATTTCCGAGGTCAAATGTATGTAATGCCTATAAGAAATGCTAGTTTATAACGTTGACAAAAGTTCTTCGAGCCAAGAAAGAAAGGATAATGCGCGAGAGAAATAGAAATTATGCCGGACCGCCAGGTTTACACTGCTACCGAATAGATGGCACCAGTGTGTCCTCTCGTTGTAAGAGATATTAAGAGGTTCCAAGGCACCAGGTTCTAAGAGGTTGCAACTGTGTGAACGGGCCTTCAGGTTTCCGCTTTAGAACAGTCGCTGCTGCAGACGCCGGAATGTGCGGCGTGTAGAACAACATTCCCTGCATTCTCCTTGATGCTTGGGTAATTTAGCAATAGGTCTATTCAATAGATCAGTTATCAATAGGCACCATTTTCAAGATCAGTAGACTCTCAGGTAGATAATAAAGGTTTCTCAAAGATATGATGCTGTGTGACCCGCGCCGGCCATGTCTACGTTCGCACCGCCCTCTCTTTGTCGTCGTTCCAAGCGCTTGCGTGCCTAGTTTCCTTTCCTTCCGCTTTCTCGGGTGGCAGTTCCGTTGTGCATGTCTACGTTCCACCGAGTGGCGGTCCCGTCGCGCGTGTCTAGTTTCCTCCGGCTCTTTGGAACGAGTCTGTGTCATGCGACAAACAGCTTCGCTGGTCATCCACCTCCACAGAGTGGAATGGCTCATGATTTCTGGCTAAATATCTGCAACATAAAAATTCCAAAACATCTCCCATTCCTGATTCCCGTCGGACGTCACGCTATGTCCGGCAGGAATTGCACCCGCCGCGCGATCTGGTGTACCGGTACGTCCGATAAGTGAGTTCATAGCAGGTTCCCGCATTTTTGTCTGCGATCTGCGCGTGAGATATCAGCTCCCGTAACACGTGAGTTGTTCCCGCGTGTATATTGCATCGTGAAATGCGAATCTGCTGCGTCCGCGATTTGCGGTATTCGTTCCCACGACATCGTGGGCTCTGTGCATAAAATGATCAAGCTGTTTTCTAGCGAATATAGTGGTTTCTTCCGGACCTGAAGGACCTTCAATTAAGGGTGAGCATCAGTCAATTCTCATCCCCTGAACTACATTCTTCTGACTGATGCTTTCAAACAGACCATTGATTGTATGCTCAACTTAAAAAAGGAAAATATTTTGTAAAGGAATTTGTACCCATAGACCAGCTGGCTTTTAGAGCTACTGCGCTAACACTAATTTTAAAAAGGCCTAAAATGCATGTTGGTTCATATACAACTGCAGCAAGGTTTAAAATGAAAATCTAAATTTGTCAAGAGAAACAGAGGTCCTCACCAGCCTCGAAAATGCTCAGCTGGAGTCCGAAGACAGTGTTGAGTTCCTTGTCCTTGAACCAGCACACCGAGTAGGCGTTCTGTGCCACTACCAGAGACTCTCTGCCGACTCTGCATGTGAAGGGTGTGGTGGGCCAGGAGACGAGACAGACCACGGCTCGGAATGGGGAAGCCTAGAGATATAGGAGTTGCACCAGAAGACTACTTTCCATGGCTCCTGCTGGAACCAGAACAGTCAGCTGTTGAAAGGCACTGATGTTGCGGGCCCAATGCTAGCTTATCATTAGGATCTCTTTGATCATTTTTCAAACAGCAAGGGAAATCAATATTAGGGGTTTACACACCGAATTCATGCGGGGCATCTGGAACGGACTATAGGTAAAGGGAATGACGCATAGTCGAGACCACCTGGGGAACTTCGACGTGCAGTCAAAACTTCATTTATATGGCACCTACACCCCAGTAACCCTTCAACAAACTGGGTTTGACGAAGGGTTAGTGACAGTGGGATTTGAACCTTTAGACACCATAACTGAGGCGGCTTCATTTTTTTTAAGAGCCGACCGAAATACATCTTCAAGAGCACAGAGACAGAGCTTGTCAACTCACCCAAAGATAAAGCGGCCAAACTGCATCAGCCAGAACCGGTTCACCAGAGCACCGAGCGCAAATACAACCTGAAATGGCCATGAGTCGAAGGAACAATGCTACAACTGCAATCGCCCACAGGTTCAACTTTGGGCACAGACACTTTACGAAGCAAAATGGTGCTACGTCGGTCACCATCTACTGGCCACATAAAGTGTTCAGTCTACTGGCAACGTGTAAGTAAGGATCAAGAGCCACATCTCGCTCTCCACTCTTAGTCGAAAACTAATGTGATGCCACGTGTCCCTCGACAGAGAAAGAGAGAGTGTGCAACGGCGGGATGGGCAGTCATAAAGCGGAAAAGTTACTGCTGAAGCTGCGACTAATTTATTCCGACAATGCTGACGACGCCTGTGATTCACCTGGCCTACTATGATGATGGTCGAGAAGATTATGGCGCCCATACGGATGCCGAAGACGCGGTCGATGAGGAAGCCGCCCAAGAAGCACAACACTGTGTTGGGCCACGAGTACCATGAGTAGAGGCTGCTGAATTCAGATGTCTTGATGACCATCGTGCCTCTCTATCTGAGTCTGCAGGGCCCCTGGGTTGTCGGAGCAGTAGTAGCTTCCTGAAATAAGAATGCGGGTCAGTTGAGGGGTTTCCACAGGAAATCCTTCGCTGCGTTTAGTCAAATGTGCATGCTGCATGCGGAATAACGATGTGGGGGAAGGTGAAGAAGGGATGTTGCAGCTCTCCAGACCTTATGCGTTTCCATTGTTAACATTTTGGTCCTAATGCTCAGCTACCACCTTAAGAATTAAATTCAGAATGGCTTTATTTAAAAGATAATAAAAAAAACTGATAATCAACTTTGTGTTATATTTTCCGATTTTGAGGCTGGAGATTTTAACGGGAGCTTGAATTCCTTAAAAATGCCCCCTTTTGTAACGTAAGGCTACACTGGCCGAGGTTGAGCAGTTTCGCGTGGCTCCCGGAGAGCCGTGCTGCGCATGCGCGAGGGGCAGTGACGTCACACGGCGCACAGCTGGCGCGTGCCGGAGCCGCCGCTGCCGCGCGCGCCTCGCCGGTCTGCGCATTCCAGAGGAGTGACGTCATAGCCGCGGCAGACGCACTGGCGCCGCCGCGTGCCCAGCTGTGCGCCTCCGTTGCGCAGTAGCCCAGCCTGACGCTGCACCGGAGCCGCTTGATAGCGCCTCTCATTTTGTGCACATGCGCAGAGGTATCAGTGGGGGTATACATATAGCGGTTGCCAGTGTGGTATAGCCACGGAGAAGGAGAGTGAAATTGCTGCTCAGCGGCGCAGAAGAGCGGAGAAGCTTAACTCATCGGATCCCGAAATAGTCACATAATGCGTATACCGTGTGTGTGTCATTGAAGCAGCAGTAAGCATGATAATCAAGCTAATCCTAGACAACCAGGAAAGCTAAGAATAACCAGCTGAACCTAAGCTCACGCTACGTATATCCTGGCATAGCCGAGCTAAGCCACTGCAATTTTTTTAACACGTCACTCATGAGCACTTCTGAAGAAAATAAAGGCACTACAATTTTTGACTCCGCGTTGCAGAGGGTCATTTCTTTCTGTGTTTATCTACAACATGGATCTCGTTTCCACGTATTTCTACACCAAAATGGGAGGACCAA
>JAZHYW010017265.1:0-34472 GCA_037355805.1 Ixodes ricinus
GTAATGACCAAGCAGAGACAGCTGCTTCAACAGCAGGAATTTTTATTAAAAGCAATGACGCGGCTTAAATAGTTCAGCGCCGATGCTTATCGACGCTGGCAAGAGAAGGAAGAAGGAAAGGCGCACGCTCGCCTGCCCGTCCTGCATGTCACCGCACACGACGTCACTTGGCACGATATCACACCGCCGGCTTGTCGTCGTCCTGCACGTCACCGCACGACGTCACTTGGCACGATATCACATATATGTCAAACACTATGTATGTACAACTTAAACTACTGCCATCTGGTATGGGGAACAACCTCCAATTGAAACCTGCAAAAAATACATGAATTACAAAAACAAATTCTCCGTCCCACTGCGAATGTTTCTTATACTTCAAGCCCCCAGGGTTTTTTTAAAAATAAATTTTATTCCGTGTTTTCTATATGTATACATATAAACTTATGGTCCGCTTTAAGGCAGAAAAAAAAACGTGGATAATATGGCCAAACTTTCTAAACTAAGGAAACGTGTTATTTCCTCACCAACGTGTTCGGCGGCACGTTGGGCTGTGTTCAACGTGCCGCCGAACTTTGTTTTTTCCATAACAACTATTCCATGCAGTCTCTGAAGTATATGCCACCTACTTTGATAAATTTCACATTTAACAAAAACGTTAATATAATGTCTGTCACAATGCCAGGTTTATTTTCTATTCAAATTGAATATAGTGATATTCTGCGAAAAATTGTAATCTAATTTTTGTATACAATGTTCATATTTTGATGTCCCTTTGTATTTTAATCTGTCATATGGAACTGTAAGGGAGCCGAGGGTCCGTCAAGCTGTTAAACAACTTTTTTCTGCTGTTTCCAGTGGTCCTGTGTTGAATGGCAAATAAACATTAATATTATTATAAACAATTCGGTAATTCTGGCGCGACAACATATCCCCGTCGTCCCACAGCGCCTGCTCACATTGCGGGAAAAAATGACATTCTCGTCGGCCGACGACATACAGGACAAGTCATATCACGAGGCGAAAAAAAAAAATGCACTGTGTTTGAAAGAAGCAACAAAAGCAGCAATATTCACTTAAAATACACTTTTTTTTTTGCTTACTCTAGTGCGTATCTCCCTGGCAGCGATTTCCGTTATAAACGATAAGAAGATATTAGAACATTTAAAGCTGAAAATAGCCATAAAAAAACAAAGTCCAAGCAAAACGAGAATGGGGGATTATGCTGAACGCCTTCGATTGACGTGGTGATGGCAAAACAATATTTTTGCCCATACTCTAAGTAACGATATTCAAGACAGCGACGTTTTTTTCTTTTTTAAATGTGTCGAGCAAACTCTAATACAAGACTTACCTGAAAATACCAGAGGAAGAAGTGAGCCAAGGGCTGGCAACGACGCTGCCGCTGGAGCCAAAGTGAGGATCCTTGCTGTCGAGTGGCTCCTATATCTCAAATATGCGGGCAGTGCTCCCGCAATTTAACCGCTGACAAAAGGCGCGCGGTGCTAATGGCATTGTGGCAATGCGGTATTACTAACAAATATATCGTTCAAAGGTTTATGGCGAAAGGTTGTCCTCAACTACTTTGACCAGATTTTGTCCATTCACTTAACTTTCCACTTAAACTTGAAGCATGTCCTGTCGTGTGAAAATGTTATGCTGTTGCATGACATACAGGGATTATCGATCAATGGTTAAAACTATCAACCTATCTTCCTCGTTTGTATTTTTTTGAGTATATTAGATATTTCTGCACACCCGCCTGCATTTTTTAAGCTAATTTTTGAACAACCTGGCTTCGTGAGAAGCCACTCTGCAAAAACAAACCTTGTACCCTGTCTGATTCAAGTAGTACATTTCTCTGCACAGTGGAGGACAAATGAATATAGTGTGCTTTGATATTACCAAACGTTTGAATAAGCTCTATTATCTACTACTTTTGCGTAAGCGCTCTAGTTACGGTCTGTCTGCTACGTACCGTCGTCAGTTCAATGGATATTTATCTCATCGTGTGAACTTTGTGCCAGTATCCGGTCTATTATCTGCTCCTTTTTATCGACTTCTGGTGTTCCCCAAGGCAGTATCTTCAGACCTTTATTTTTTACATTTTATTTGTACGATCTCGCTTTTTGGATTAAGCACACGTAGTTGTTGATAATGCAGTGAGTGCGCAGGCGGGCTGGTGGATGTTAAATTTTTTGTTCTTAGTCCGAGACTGAGGCAGGAAAGTGATGATCAATGAGAATGGGACCCCTGCACAAGGTAGTCTCCGTGTTTCTTCAAAAAAGTTTAAACCATGCAATTCTAGATAAGTCTTTGTCACTGAGAAATTCGAGTGAGTTGATCACGATACTTGAAGATCATTATGGAAAGGAAGGAGATGTGTTGTCAATGGACATCAAGGATCTTTATTACTCATTAGAGAGGAGTCGGATGTTGGAAAGAGTAAAAGGGGTGCTTGAAATAAATTTGGTACGGTTCCAATCGCAGTCAGGCATTTCGGTAGACAGTTTTCTTGCCATTCTTGATTACTACTTGCAGTCAACGATAGTAGAGTATGAAGGGAAAAAGTATTTACAGAAAGAGGGAGTATGCAATGGGTCGAGTGTAGCACCGGCGTTAGCGGAAATTTACCTAAATTCTTTGGATTCTATTGTATCTGATAGGTTGCGGGAGTTGACATCGGAGTCCTGTTTTGTGAAAACATATGTCGATGACATTTTGATCTGTTCTTTTCGGAAAGAATTATCTGACAGTATGGAAGCATTGATACGATCGGCAGCCCCAGAACTGAGGTTTACGGTCGAACGACCCATGAATGGTAAACTGCTGTTTTTAGAACTTATGATTCACAATGATAAAGCGCTATGTTGGGAATAGGGAAAATAAAATGCAAAACCACTGCTATCGAAAAAGAGCTGCCATTCAAAAACAGTGAAAGCGGGTATTGTAAAGTCTTTAATCACAAATGCAGTGGATAGATCATGTACACATTTCTTGGCTCAATCAGTAGAAAGACAGTGCAGAAGGCTAAACGGTGCTGGTTATGAAAATGAATTCGTAGGGAAGCAGTTATCCGTAAAATACGCAGACAAATGTAAAGGAGAACCAAAGCAAAGGCCAAAAAATAGGACTAGTGCAATTTCGTTTTATCACAAAATGTCTCACAACTTGAAGGCTTGTGCCAAGAAGTTTGGTGTGGATCTGGTTTTTAGTTCGGATTACAAGTTGAGTAAGCTCACACCCTTCCACAAAAGTGCAAGGGAATGCACAAAAACGCATTGAGAAAAATCTATTCCGTGTGATAACGGAGTGGTATATGAAATCCCCTGGAATGTGGCTTTAAGTATGTGGGGCAGCGGTCAAGGTGTATAAGCGACAGATTGACTGAACACAAACGAAATGTAAAAACAACGTGGCTAATTCGGAAATAGCGAAACATGTTCAATTATGTAATACTTGTATACCATGCTGGTCCGAAACAGAGATAATACACAGGGAGTTAAACGACATCAAAAGGGTTGTTAAAGAAACAATAAGAATGAAATCAATGGACAGCTGCATTAGTCAGGCGTCGTTACAGCTTAGCAGCAGTGCAAAAACATTCTTGCGTATTTAAGAGTTTTCTAAAGTGGTTGTTGAAATTGAAAGGGTGTAAGTGGTTTCCTCTTTTGTGTCTTCCGGAGGGGATCAGGTGGTTTGGAATCTTTTGTTGCCGGGATGCTTTGCCGGAGAGTAGAGGGGAGGGTGTGCTATGTACGCGAATGTTCGGTCAATTGTCTTCCGGGAAGGGGAGCTAGAGTGTATTGCTTTGGGGAAAACGTTAAGGTTGTTCAAGGTCGTTTGACAATTGTTTGTTTGTTTGTTTGTTTATTTTGAGTGCCCAAAAACAGCCAAAGCATATATATTGGTGCACTTGTTAGTAACATTTCCAATAGCATATAAACGCAAACAAGAAAAGTATGGTCGCCTCACACACCTCTAAAGGAAAAACACAGGAATTGAATAGTTGCAAATCATGAACAATATTTCAATATGAAGCAAGCACTTCCTAAAATGAGGTTGGTTAGGGTTGAAAATGTCAATGCCATCTGATTCCAGATGATTGAAGTAGTTTTGCAGTCGGCCCGAGGGTGACGTGAAATCGCTGTAATTGACATGGAAAGTGCGACTAGAACGAAAATTTCTACCGGGTATATGATAGTTAATAGATGTGACCAGAGACCTAATATCGTGATACGAATGTATGCATTTAAACAAGAATAAAAGGTCGCACGAGCGTCGTCTTGATGCAAGGTTAGTGATTTGCAATTGTCTAAGCACTTCGTTGTAATCATATTGTCACGAATGACAAATGATGAGGCAGAGAATAACTAAAGGAACTAAACGTTTAATGAGGGCCAACTTGTGCCCAAAAATAAGAAGGAAACAAAAGATAACAGCAGAGCGTCGCGGGCGTCGAAATCGGCGAAAGAGCAGAATCAAACGCTGGGGCGAAACTGACTCCGGGTTGCCACGCGGAGCCCCTTTTGTACCCGCGTGGGCTTCTGGAACATGCGGCGTAGAAGGTTCGGTGTGTGGAACATTCTAACCTCGAATCAGCAAGACGGTTCTCGAATTCACCAGAACATCACATTACAGCATTATCAAAAATGTGTAGACGCGGCCAGGAATCGAACCCTGGCCTTTTGCGTAGAAGGCAAGCGCGATAACCGTTAGGCCACGGGCGCGCTGCCTACTTGGTCAGCTGCGCCCGCGGCATTATTCCCCCTTTAAAAAAGTGCATCGGCCCGATGCAGCACAAAGTAAAAACAAAACAAAAGAAATCCACAGCAAAAGGACAGCATAATCGCGAGCCGCAGTTCGCAGTTCACAGTTCACTCGTCGACGAGGGTGGAAAGTTCTATCGTTCGTAATACGGCTTCAGCCGCACGACGTGCACCACCTCGGGTCGCGGCTGACGTCTTGCAGATGGGCGCGTTCCGTCGGGAAGGACTTCGTAGTTCAGATCGCCGAGGCGTCGGATGATCTTGTAGGGTCCAAAATAGCGTTTCAGAAGCTTTTCGCTGAGACCGCGGCGCCGTATCGGTGTCCACACCCACACCCTGTCTCCGGGCTGGAAGTGGACGGCGCGGCGCCGAAGATTGTACCGGCGAGCGTCGACACGCTGTTGATCGTGGATTCGAAGGCGGGCTAGTTGGCGTGCCTCTTCTGCTCTCTGACTGACCGCGTGGGCATCGTCGCATCCGTCCTCCACTGGCTCATGGGGCAGCATGGCGTCCAGCATGGTTGTCACTTTCCTGCCATGCACCAGCTCGAATGGTGTAAACCCGGTTGTTTCTTGAGCTGCGGTGTTGTAGGCGAACGTGACGTATGGTAATACCTCGTCCCACGTCTTGTGCTCTACGTCGACGTACATGGAGATCATGTCGGCGATCGTCTTGTTGAGCCGCTCCGTTAGCCCGTTGGTCTGCGGATGGTACGCGGTGGTCCGACGATGGCTGGTGTGGCTGAGCCGAAGGATCTCTTGCGTGAGCTGAGCCAAGAACGATGACCCTCGGTCGGTTATCAAGACTTCGGGGGCGCCATGTCGAAGGAGAATAGATTCGACGAAAAACTTGGCGACTTCCACCGCTGTTCCCGACGGCAGGGCTTTCGTCTCGGCGTATCGCGTAAGATAATCGGTCGCGACAATAATCCAGCGGTTTCCTTGCGTCGATGTTGGGAATGGCCCAAGTAAATCCATTCCGACCTGCTGGAAAGGCGTAGTCGGGGCAGATATCGGCTGCAGGAGTCCTGCTGGCTTCGTCGGAGGCTTCTTACGTCGTTGGCACTCATGGCACGACCGTGTATACAAATGGACGGTTTTCGGGAGTCTCGGCCAGTAGTACTTGTCACGAATCCGGGCGAGTGTCCTGCTGTAGCCAAGGTGTCCAGCCGTCGGGTCGTCGTGGCAAGCTTGAAAAATATCTTCTCGCAAGCTGGCAGGAACAACCAACAGCCAGGCAGGGTTGCTGGTTCCGAAGTTCTTCTTGAAAAGCACGCCTCGCCGCAGAACGAAGCTTGACAAGTCTCGGGCCAAGAATCGCGGAACGGAACTTCCCTGACCTTCGAGGTGTTCGATCACGGCGCGAAGTTCGGGGTCGTCTCGTTGAAGTGCTCCCATGTCGGTATCTGTAATTGCTCCGAGAAAACGGGCGTCATCGTCGTCGTCGGTGCTGTCGGGAGGATATTCGACTGGGGCCCTTGACAAACAATCGGCGTCATTATGCTTGCGGCCAGACTTGTGCACAATTGTCACGTCGAATTCTTGCAGTCGAAGGCTCCAGCGAGCAAGGCGTCCTGACGGGTCCTTGAGATTGGCGAGCCAACAGAGAGCGTGGTGGTCCGTGACAACGCGGAACGGGATCCCGTACAGGTATGGGCGGAACTTGGTTATCGCCCAGACGACAGCAAGACATTCTTTGTCGGTCGTTGAATAATTTTTTTCTGCCTTAGACAGCGCCCGGCTTGCGTAAGCGATTACTCGCTCTGCCCCTTCCTGTCGCTGAACGAGTACTGCACCGAGACCGGTATTGCTGGCGTCCGTGTGGATTTCTGTCTCCGCCGACTGATCGAAATGCCCGAGGATAGGGGGCGACTGGAGCCTTCGCTTGAGTTCGTCGAACGCTTGTTCTTGCTCCTCTCCCCACTGGAACTGCACGTCGTCCTTCGTCAGATGCGTCAGCGGTGCAGAAATCCGTGCAAAGTCACGAACAAAACGTCTGTAGTAGGCGCACAGCCCAAGGAATCTCCGGACGGCCTTTTTGTCTGATGGTTTGGGGAATTCGGCGACAGCGGACGTCTTTGCAGGATCAGGGCTTACCCCTGAGCACTCACGACGTGGCCCAAGAATTTCAGCTCACCATAGGCGAACCGACACTTGGAAGGCTTGAGGGTCAACCCAGCAGCCTTGAAGGCCCGTAGCACGGCTCGCAGTCGTCTCAGGTGCTCGTCGAATTCGCTCGCGAATACCACAACGTCGTCAAGGTAGACGAGACAGCTCTGCCATTTCAAGCCGGAAAGGACGGTGTCCATAACGCGCTGGAAGGTGGCCGGCGCTGTGCACAGCCCGAACGGCATTACTTTAAATTCGTACAGTCCGTCCGGCGTGACGAAGGCCGTCTTCTCACGATCTCGTTCGTCGACCTCAATCTGCCAGTACCCGCTCTTCAGGTCCATCGACGAAAAGTATCGGGCGTGGCGCAGCCGGTCCAGGGTGTCGTCGATGCGGGGCAGCGGATAGACGTCCTTTTTTGTTACTGCGTTCAGCCGGCGATAGTCCACACAGAACCTCAGTGTTCCGTCTTTCTTCTTCACCAAGACTACTGGGGAAGCCCACGGACTGTTGGAGGGCTGGACGATGTCGTCATCAAGCATTTCCTGAACTTGCTTCTGGATGGCTTCCTTTCTTTCACAGAGACTCGGTACGGTGGCCGATGCACAGGAAGTGCGTTGTCATCAGTAACTATTCGATGCTTCGCGACCGTCGTCTGGCGCACCTTTGATGACGTGGCAAAGCACTCATTGAACTCGGCGAGGAGGTCAGTCAGCTGTCGTCGGTGGGGGAGGGGAGGGTTGGGTCGATGTCGATATCGATATCTGACGGCGTGGTTCTCTTATGCTGCGTCGGAGAGGCGTCTTCTGAGATCACGGCGATAGCGGCTGAGTCCTGAATTTCCTCGACGTAGCCCACAGTTGCCCCCTTTGTAAGGTGCTGTGACTCTTGCCGGAAGTTGGTGACAAGAGCGAGTGTACGCCCATCCTGGAGCTCGGTTACGCCTCTTGCAATGCCAATCCCTCGTCCTAGGAGAAGTTGGACGCTTGCTTCCAGCAGGGCTACACCGCAGGTGGCTTCTTCGGTCCCGATGGGCACAAAGACACTCGACAGCGGCGGCAGGTTGACGTGGCTGGTGAGGACTCGCACTGCAGCTAACGTCGCTTTGGGATCTTCTGCCGATGGTACAGGTTTCCGAAGCGTCAGCTTGTTCTCCGCAAGGTCGATGATGGCGCCGTATTCACACAAGAAGTCCATTCCGAGAATGACGTCCCTCGAACAGTCTTGCAGAACGACGAACTTCACAGGGCAGGTTTCACCGTGGATCTCAACGCGAGCAGTGCACCTGCCGACAGGTGTAATCAGATGTCCGCCGGCGGTTCGTATCTGCGGTCCGTCCCACGACGTCGTAACTTTCCGAAGGCGACGAGAGAGTCTCCCACTCAAAACGGAGTAGTCTGCTCCGGTGTCGACGAGTGCCGTCGCGTCGTGGCCGTCAATGATAACGTTGAGGTTATTCGACACCGTGGCAGAAACGTCGTTTCGCGGCGTTGCGGCGTTAGAGTGGGAGTGCTCCGACGATCTTGGAGGATCTTGGCACCGTTCGTCTTCGGCAACACCACCTCCCGGCATTGCCGCGCCTAGTTTTCCCGACGGGAAGCAATGGGTGACAGGCTGTCCCGGCGAGACCGGCGGAAGGGCGATGGCGAGCGTCGGGGAGACGGTGAACGGAATCCTCGGCGGGGAGACGACTCAGGAGATGAAGAGCGGCGGAGGTAGTCCTCGATGTCCCGAGGTCGCTCTCCGAGACGCGGTCGAGGGTCGTTGGGCGCAAACCCTCGTAGGCCCAGCTGGCGGTAAGGGCATCGTCGGTAGATGTGGTCGGCTTCCCCGCAGTGATAGCACAACGGGCGTCGATCGGCCGTCCTCCACACGTCGGTCTTTCGCGGCGCAGCTTGTTCTGGGCGGACGTGCGCCCGATCTTCTTGGCGTCGGGAATACTGCGGCACTGGAGGCTCACGTCGGGGTGGCGCCGTATACTTGTGAGCTGGGGGCGGTGGTCGTCGGGTAGCTGCGGCGTAACTCAGCGTGGGCGGTTCGGGAGTGGCGCCGACGAGAACTTCTGGCTGCAGCGCCTGATGAACTTCTTCCCGGACAACCTCGGCGAGCGACAGTGAGGACGGGCGATCCGCAGCGGGAAGTACCTTGCGGAGTTCTTCCCGGACGACTTCACGGACGATCTCCCGAAGGCTGTCGGCACCGCTGGTATTCAGGTCCAGAAGGGAAGCAGCGACGGTTGGAGCAGCAGGCGCGCCGGCGATTCGGTGGTAGTGGCTTGCTCGGGCCGTCAGTGCGCGCTCGATGTTGGTGGCTTCGCTCACAAAAGCATCGACGGTCGTCGGGGGTTGCGGACCAGGCCTCCGAAAATTTCTGCCTTGACGCCACGCATGAGGACTCGAAGTTTCTTTTCCTCGGCGGCCTCCGGATCGGCTCGGGCACTTAGCCGCAGGACGTCCTCAACAAAGCTGGTCACGCTTTCGTTGGGGCCCTGCACCGTTGTTTGAAGTAGGTCCTCTGCTCGCTGGCGACGGTGGTGGTTAACGAACGTCCGCTTCAGTTCGGCGACGCAGGACTCCCATGTAGTGAAGGAGGCTTCGTGGTTTTCAAACCAGTGCCTCGATGTACCCTCCAGCGAGAAGTACAGGTTCTGGAGGCGCTGCTCAGCCGTCCATCCGTTGTGGCGAGCTACACGTTCGTAATGCTGCAGCCAGTCTTCGACATCCTCGTAGGCTTCGCCGTGAAAGGGCGTTGGAGTGCGGGGAGCGACGGGCAGGATGACGACGGGTGC
This sequence comes from Ixodes ricinus, assembly GCA_037355805.1. Lineage (NCBI taxonomy): Eukaryota > Metazoa > Arthropoda > Arachnida > Ixodida > Ixodidae > Ixodes > Ixodes ricinus. The sequence goes on from JAZHYW010017265.1 coordinate 9,666, forward strand.
GGTGGTCATGGTCGGTATTTTCTTCCTCCGGTTTTCGGGCAAGGGACCCAATTCGGGGGACTGACCTCTGATCCGACGGCTTCTTCGGGCTTCGGCGTCTTCGGCGAAGGGTAGCCTTCCGGGGCTGAGCACCTCACTCGGGCGGGTTGTCTTCGTAGGGGTACGCTTTACGGGCATAGGATGGTACCCCGCACCTCCACCAAAATGTCACGAATGACAAATGATGAGGCAGAGAATAACTAAAGGAACTAAACGTTTAATGAGGGCGAACTTGTGCCCAAAAATAAGAAGGAAACAAAAGATAACAGCAGAGCGTCGCGGGCGTCGAAATCGGCGAAAGAGCAGAATCAAATGCTGGGGCGAAACTGACTCCGGGTTGCCACGCGGAGCCCCTTTGTACCCGCGTGGGCTTCTGGAACATGCGGCGTAGAAGGTTCGGTGTGTGGAACATTCTAACCTCGAATCAGCAAGACGGTTCTCGAATTCACCAGAACATCACATTACAGCATTATCAAAAATGTGTAGACGCGGCCAGGAATCGAACCCTGGCCTTTTGCGTAGAAGGCAAGCGCGATAACCGTTAGGCCACGGGCGCGCTGCCTACTTGGTCAGCTGCGCCCGCGGCAATATAGGTCGTGTGATGGGGATCTAAAATGATAAGTTCTGGCAAATCTTTTCTGTACGCGTTCCACATTATTGGAAGCTGTAGCACTAAGGCTGTTCCAAATCACAGTGCAGAAGTCATGTTTTGGAAGAACTATCTTTCGATAAAGTACCTAGAAAAGGTAAACACTTGAAAAACACTTACTAAATCTTGAAATTGCACTGAGAAGACGAAAACAAGAGCTCACAACGTATGTCGCGTGCGAGTTAAAGTTGAGTTTAGAGTCTAGCATCACTCCCAGATCTTTCACAACCGTAACTCGAGTAATCGACGAATGTTCTAAGTAGTACAGAAAGTGAGTTGAATTAGTCTTACGGGTGAAAGATATTACATTGGTTTTTCCAATATAAAGATCAAGCCCATTATATTTACACCATAGACAGATGGCGTTGATATCTTCCTGCAGTAGAGCACAATCATTTAATGACGAAATATTTTTATAAATCTTGAAGTCATCAGCGAACTGCAAGAGGCTCGAATGGCGAATGATGTCTTGGACATCTTGAACAAACATATTAAAAAGAAGAGGTCCCAGATTAGAACCCTGGGGTACACCAGATGGCACAGGAAAAAAACAAGACCTAACATTTGCGTAGCCGACACAGTTTTTTCTTGCAGAAAGATAACTTTAAAACCAAGAACAGTACTCGTCACTAAGACCAGAAACAGAAAGATTGTGTAACAGTAACTTGTGGTTTACACGATGAAATGCCTTGCTACAATCAAAATACACTGCGTCAACTTGCTCTCGAGAACAGACTCTGGGGGCAACATCATTTAAAAAACACGCAAGATTGGTTTCAACAGACCTGCCGCTCAAAAAACCATGTTGAACTTCGGGTATTGAGTGCTTAAAACAGTGTGTTAGATGCTTATGAATGATTTTTTCGAATACCTTCGAAAATACGGAAAGCAATAATATCGGTCTATAGTTTGTGATATTCGTTGAGGTGCTTGATTTAGGAAGAGGGATTACCAAGCCCTTTTTCCAGGCGGTCGGAAAGATAGACTGCTTCAGCGATTAAGAAAATATGGGGGTAGAATGGAAGCCAGTATGTCGACACACCCTTAACTATAAAACTCGGTATGCCATCAAGGCCACACGATTTTTTAGATGGGAGCTGATGAATTGCCCAAACAACGTCGGCAAGGTCAATTGTCGGAGGAGGAAAATGGTTATGAGTAGTTAGTAAAATCTCTATGTTTTCGACACTGACTGATGAATAGGTGGACAGGGAAAAACTTTGCGAATTGATTGCATATCTTATCAGGATTAGATGAATATGCTCCGTCAATCATAAGTGAAGCAGGACTTGACCTATCTCGAGTATGCTTTTTAACCAATCGCCAAAAATCCTGGGGACGCTTGGAAACACTTCCTTCGACTTGTCTACGATAAGGCTCTTTATCGCGCTTATACAGTTCTTTAACCGTGGCTCGGCATATTTTAAACCCGTCATAAACTTCGTTGCTGTTAGTGGTGCGGTAAAGACGGTGCAAATGTAACTTTTTGCGCATTACGTGTTTTAATTCACGAGAGAACCCGAGGGGATATCTGTTTGATCGATCAGTTTGTTTACGAGGTATAAAGATGTGCATGCCGGTCATCAAAATATTGATCAAAGCAGTGACCGCCTCGTCAATCGAGTGTAAACGAAGGACATCGTCCCACGCGTACGCAGCAAGGAAAAGATGAAAGTCAAGGTATGAGCCGTTGGCGTAATCAAACCGATATATATTTCTGTGTTTCACGGACGAGACTAGCACGTCTACCTTAATGGAAAATGGAACATGCCATATATCGGCGGGAACAATTGGATTGCTCACTATTGCAATATTGTAAGTTTCAAGATTAGTAAAAAGAACGTCCAGAGCGTTTCCACATACGTTTGAAGGAACTTCGCAGCGGTAAAGATCGTTGTAGTGAGCAAAATTTAAAAGCTGATTTCCTTTACGACAGCTTGACTCTGAAGCTTCGCTCAACCACCACGTACCAGGTACATTAAAATCACCGACAATGATCTCGTTAAAGTTGGCGGGGTCGAGTTTTTCTGATAAACTGGTGAGAACCTGCTCAAATTCCTTGGAATCGAGAGACGGGGGTATATAATACTTTCCTATTAAAAGAGTTTTGGGTCTGCCAGTTTTCACTTCAAGCCAAACACATTTTTCACAGCTTTCGAGATCCAAGCGACGAACTGCCATAATGTTGTTGCGTATGGCTGTGAGTACACCACCACCGTATTTCTGTCCGGTAACTCCGTAATTGCGGTCGCGGCGAAATATGAAGTAGCTGTCACAAAGATATTCATAAGATGAGATGTCACTTAGTAACCAAGTTTCTGTAATACAATACAGGTCGTATTCAGAAAGCGCTACCCCTCAGAGAACGTATCGGCCTTAGTGCGAAGGCCCCTTACGTTTTGGTAGTAGATTGATAAAGTTTTAAGCTTCTCCCGTGTCTGCATTAGCAAGTTCGTCGGTTCTTAGTACACCACGAAACTGACGAAAAAGACACCCCGCAGGCCACAATAGTGGGTTGTTAATATTATCAAACGTGTCAGCACTTACTGCGACGTGAAAAGACGAGTATGTAGAAAACTTGCTTTTAAGCCTTGTACATACGAGCGTGTCGTCCTTCGCCACATCAGCCACAAACAGTTCGATGTCTTCTGTAGTTGTATCCGGGTTCATCCTTGTTACGAACAATGCTTTCCGGGCAGGACCCCGGGAACGGTCCTCAGAGTCGTCGACTTGCTGGCACCCCCGTATTACTGCCTTCCGCCGGCGTCGAACCTCATTCCAGCCGTCTTCGGGCTGGTTGCGTTTGCCTGAGCTCGGACTGACGTTATCCGAGTGCGTTGAAGGTGCGGTGGAAGCAGAAGTGGACTGTCTGGAAAGTCGTTGGGTCTCGTTGTTCGCCGGTGCCTTGTTTGCAGCGTTGGGACGAACAGGCAGCGTTTCATCACTTGTTTGCTTCGTTGTATTCTTCGCCACACTGGCATAGCCCGGCCCTGTTGTTTGAATGTTCAACAAAGCGTCGAGGGCTTTCGCAAGGTTTGTATTCACGAAGTCCAGGCGCTTCATGACCAATGATTTATTGTTTTTCAGTTCCAGCCTCATAGCAGCGTTTTCGAGCTTGAGTGACGTCACTGTAGCTTCCAGCCAGTCGACTTTCAAAAGCAGCTCTGTCAGAGTAGCAGCCGAATTTGCAGGATGTTCATCACTGCCCATGGCAGTGGGCGTAGTCGAGCCGGGCGACAGCACGTCAGCATTGACGAGGCTTTCCTCACCGCGCGGACGCCGAGTGCAGTCAGTGCATTTGTAGATGCTGACACCGTCGGGAAAAAGGACGTCGTAACCTTCTTGGCGAATGTTCAGGCATTTTGTGTGGAAGACGAAATCACACTTACCGCTGCACGCGATGGACGTTTGCCGGGGCGAGATAGACAGGGTGCACTCAGCGCACACATCCATCTACTGCTGGCGAGGGAGCACGAGAGCATGCGACTAGCCCTCATTCAGTGCGCAGTGCTGAATGAGAGCAGTCGCATGCTCTCGTGCGGTGGAAAGAGATGAGACCTTTGTTATCTTTTGGCTTTGGAGGTCGAAAAGGGCAAGAAGGTTCTGTGGTGAAGGTCGTGGAGTGTATATAAGAGGGTGACCAAATAAACTTGTCTTTAGCTGTGTTAGAGACGTGCCCTCGACTGTTCATTTTTCTTCTACTTTGAAAATTTCCTTTTTCCTGCCTCAGTCTCGGACTAAGAACAAAATGGTTAACGTAGTTGTTATTTGCTGATGATAATATGCTGTTTTCGGTGGTTTAAGCGGTTGCCTATTGTGGACCACTTTAGGGTAATATACATTTTATTTTGTCGTTATGCATTTTTTAAAGAACAATTCTTAAATGATTTTAAATCAGAGGTACTCATTTTTTTTGAAAGTGCAAAAATATGAATTTTACATATTATTTAATTACACCGATATTATGTGTGTTGAGTTAATTCGTGATGTGGAAGTTGTTTGTGTTTTTTTGCATACTGCGATTGATTCTAATCGTGACGTAACTTCAATTACGAATACTTCGTTCAGAGTTCTGGAAGCAAGTACGCGAATAACGGGCAGTTTTGCTGATCCATTTTGTTTTTTACGCTTGTTTTATTAAAAGGTGCGTTAGAGTGACTGATTTAATTTACGTGTTAAACATAAATTCATTCTTGTATTGTTTGATGAATATTTTAATCGCGATAAATACTTTCACTTACGATAGTTCTTGTTACCTCGTGAAATGGGACACGTTGAACAAACAAGAGATTGATACGTGCATCGATGTCTCTGTACAATATCCTAACTGGTATATCTGATTCACCTGCGATACTAAGTCGCGTCTACTTGCACGTTTCATGTAGGTCTTCTAGACTTTATTTATTGCTTCATCTTTCTAAGCTATATCACTCAACACTCATGACACACTCTCACAAAACGTAAAATTATACAAAACAAATTCGATAGAATGTTAGCCTACATATTTTTATGAGGAACGTAACTTTAGAAACTGTATTGTTATGATTGTGTTGTCCAAACATTCTTCTTTTATCGGGTGCGAACAATTGTACTACCATCTGTTATTGATAAGTGCACCGCTAAAAAGGTGTTAAGCTATTTGTGGATTGCTCGAAAAAAATGAATGTCCATAAAATAAATAAACTGCTAGCCTGAATTGTACACCGCGACACACCGACTACATATTACACGAGCCTAAATAAACAAGTGTAAATTGTGTCGTAAATAAAACAAGGTGGTTGTCAACAGCACCACGCACTAACTTAAAAAACAAATGTCGGCAGTGCAAAAAGCGCGTAACACCTAGAATTACTGTACAGCGCACTTTGCAAGGATACAGGATGACGGAACTAATAGGTATAAATTTGGGCGCCAGGCCGCGGTTTCCAAAATATGCTTCAGAGTTTCGATAGTCTGAAAACCTGTTCTGTAAATTTAATCTGAACTTTTGGACGTCCCTAATGAAAAGTTTTTTTACCAGAATTTTATTTCTATTAGAAATTATTTTACTAGGTTATGGGACTCGTTTCACTTCCGGTAAAGCAAAATTCACCGGAAGTCATCAGATTTTTAGCGAAATTTCATTTGATGTAAGAAATAGATTTTGCTGGATTATGGGACATTTTCACTTTTTGTAAAGCGGGAACTTACCGGAAATTACCGTATTCGCCTGTTTTCACCAGAAATTACCTGAAGGCACAGGATTTGTCGCGGTAACCGGACAAAAGCTCACCGGACAAAAGCTCACCGGACAAAAGCTCACCGGACAGAAGCTCACCGGACAAAAGCTCACCCATTTTTTGACAGACCCGGACAAAAGCTCACCTGTTTTTTGACAAACCCAAGCAAAAGCTCACCTCGATTTCTTTATTTTGTTTTCGCTACCCGGGCGAAACACGGGCTTAGATAAAGTTCGGACGCGATGGACATTGGACCATTTTTTGGAGAACTTGTTCCCCATCCACCAATGAGTTGCGAATTTTTAAAAAATACTTTGAAAGAACGGGAGTTGGGCCTTTTGGAAAAGTACAAGACAGATGACCAATTTAGAAAACTGTGCGGGATTTTAGATAGGCTCGCGTTCCTTCCACCACACCTTGTTCCACAAGAACTAACCACCAGGGAAAACTCTGCCGGTGACATCGGCTACCTGCTGGACTATTTCGAATGCACGCATGCCAACGGCCGCTTCCGTTATGTTTTTTTCTATCTGCTGCGGCACCCAGAGCGAATTCTTCCCTTAGCCTGTCTCTGCGCCGACAACGACCGGAGTTTCCCGGTACGGTGGAATCGACGACACTCTTCAAGATAAAGACCGGACGAACTACACCTCCGAAGGATGGAGTACCGGGTTCCAGAAGCTCGTCGGCCACGGCCATCCAAGCGTCTTGAGGCTGATTGAATGAATACAGCAAAATCAGGCGCTCGTTGCCACGGCACTGACACAACACAAGCCCGGAGAGGTGAGCCCACAGTAAAGCGGGTGCGAAAAACAACTCTGTGCCTGCAGAATCATCTTAGAAATGTTTGCGAGGGCTTGCATGTACATCGAGATCTTGCAAGACTGCTGGAGCTAGTAGGGGACTGCATTCGCTTCTAACCAATCGATAAATAAACTTGTTTCTATTAAAATCAACAAAACATGCGCCTGCCAGATTTAATTTATTGTTGCCTTTTTGTGTCGCACGCATGCACCTCAGTTGTCCGCACTCGTGTTAAGACCAACATGAAATTTTGTCATAGTGAGCTTTTGTCCGGGTCTGTGAAAAAAATGGGTGAGCTTTTGTCCGGTGAGCTTCTGTCCGGTGAGCTTTTGTCCGGGATTCATTTGTCGCAATTCGCCGTAACTTAGAGTTTTTTTTTTCAGACGTCAACCGAGGGCACTTAGGAAGAAACCTGTGAACCATTGTTCGTGTATGTTTAACAGATGTTGTATCATTCGGTTAGCTTTTAAAACGGTTAGTCTATGTAGACCTGAAAGTTCCACGTCTTTACTTCACAGGGTAGAAACCAGTGAAACAATTTGCTCAGCTGTAGACAAAAGCAATGAAACCAAGTACGAGCAACCGAGTTCCTTGTGGCAAAAATATATTTCAAGGTACTCACAATGCCACTGGGTAAATTTTTAGATGTACGGTAGTTCGAATATTAAAACCGAGCAGATGCACCACATGAACACACGCGCACACTGTCAGAAGCACGTTTAGCGAAAGCCACGAACGCGCAAACGACATCCGCCGCCGTTGAGAAATGAAGGGCAGAGTCACGGTTTCGTCCCGGGTGCAATCATGGCGTCTCCGGCGTCTTTTTTACTCGCTGAATGCTTCTGAAGCCGGACGGACGAAGAAACGCAAAAGCAGGTTACTGAACATTTTTTTTATCCGCTCTTCCAGCTGCTTTGAGTGATACAGGTCGAACACATAGAACGGAAAGCCGACACTGAGCGTCCGTCCCTTTCCGCGTCCCGTTGACGGAAAAAGGAAACTGTTTTCTTCAAGAGAGACAGCAAAAAGTCCCCATCACAGTGACCTCACCCACTCAATGCGAGGAAGAGAGGGTGCGAGGGAAAACAAGTGACAGCCGGTGAAAATTACAGCCCAACCGGGTCGTCTTGTATACGAAAGTGGCTGCCGGACAAATTCGAGCGACATCTGGTAACCGAAAGTAGCTGCCGACAAATCTTCTATCAAAGACTGGCAACCTACGCAGGTTGCGGATGAAAACACGTGAAACTCGACCAGTTTTCACCGGATGTCACAGGAAGTTTACTTGGTGTCACTAGACGTTTTTACAGTTTTCTATAGGGCTTTCACGTGCTGTCCTCGTAGTCACACCATGAAAAAGAAAGTTCCAAGCATCATTCATCCGCTGCACAAAGAAATTCTTAAACGACTTCATTGACAAAGAAGGAAGCTGCGCCTTTATGTTTTGTAACGTATACGTCATGATAAAGTAACACAACGCTAATCTAAGATGCGCATACATATATCATAATTCAACATATTAGTGGGTAAGTCGTGACGCTCCCAGAGGAGCCGTACCTATTTAGTAAGTTTTTAAGGGTATAAGTGTTAACAGAAACGTGACAACAGCGCTGAAAATACATTTTATTCGAATTAAAATATTACATTCGGTGTTTCATCAGGTAGGGCACTGGTGATATAAAGATAAAAAGGTGGGCTTTCTAACAGTTTCAATAAAATATGCTGAAACCTCTTCGGTCCTCCAGTAGCCTGCAGCTTGTTTGAAATAGGTCTTTGTTGCGCATCGTTTCGTGGAATCTTCAGATTCAAGGTTAAACAGAGCAATTCCGATTTTTAAAGCTGAAAATTGCTTTGTTGCTTCGCATATCTGCAGTGAGAGTCATTAAAAAGTTACATGAATGCTGGATAATAAATTAAGTTGAGATGCATAAACTGCGCTACATCATTGAAAATGCAGTCATAAAGTTGTACAGTGGTGTTTTGTTAATATGGGCACCTCGGTTGCTTTAAAAAAAATCGTCCATTATGTGAGTTGTCTATAATAACGAGACAAAACTTCATATAAGTTCCAAGTTTTTCCCCGAAAACAATGTCCATATAGGTCGGTATTAATTTTAATGGGGTCCGGATTAACCAGACTTGACTGTATATATATGTTATTGTTTTGTAACGAATTGTTCGAGAACAAAAGTAAAATCAAGCGTTTAAAGCGAAATTCTGGAATATAAACCTGAACGTTATGAGGTAGATTATGCACCACACACGACAAAGTAAGTTAAAATGCAAACATGGTAAACCTGAACACCTTGGCATGCCGCTATTTTTTTTAATCCATTTTATAACAGGGAGGAAGAAAGCAAAGAAAAGGTTAAGCGTGACTGATAAAAAACTTTAAAAAAAGACTGTCTATTGGTAACTTGCAATCGGAATAAAAACCCTAAATCCACATGACACTAAAATTGGGCGTAAAAATATTTTATAAGTAACATGAAAAACAAATCTAGTATCAGAATCAATTGCACGCTGTGTGCTGAACGAAATGAGGTAATGCAATGACTTTCATCATTTTACTAAGTACAACATATAATCAAATAGTTATGTACAATGCCTAGAAAACACGCCTTAGTTTCTTCTTCCACGTAATGACAGTAGCAAATATAAAGTGAGAGAAACGATCAGAGTTATCCCCCTCCAAAAAGGGTTCTGGGGCTTTTGTTTGCGCTATCAATAACTATATTTCCAGAGTTCCTGGCCTTGACCCTGTCCGGAATGCTATTTGGTACTGCGAAATTCGAAATAGTTAGAGTAGAATCCGCAAGTGAAGATTATGCAAGAACCACCACTGAAACATACACCCGCTTTCAGTGTTGTGACGTCAGTGGAAGGCAGGTTTGCAAATCGACTGTTGTCTAAAATGGTGGTATGCTGGACATTTGCTTTGTGATGCTGCGCGGGTGCTGCAGCGATCTTCCAAATCATTCATTTGATACAATGAGCCAGAACCCATGCCAAGCCTCAAGCAATGCTGGGAACTTAAGATGATGGGTATGGACAATCCTTCGGACAACGACGGCATGCGAGAGTCCGAGGCCACGATCGCCAAGGCCAATAAAATGTGATAAGTAGGCTTTCCACGGAGTTCAGACGTCAGGTTGGCAGACAACAAGGTTGATCGAAAGCCGCATAAGAACTGCCAAAGCACAGCGTGGCACCCCTTGCCGGGAAAAAAGAACCCCGCCGACCTCATATCACGAGGTTTGACTGTATCTGGATTGGTCTCCACTCCACTTTGTTTTTGGATGAGGGACCAGTTGGTTGCCACTGCCAGCAAGAAAAAATGGCACAAGGAGAAGCGCGATAAGAGCCACCTGGAGATAAGCTTGAGGAGAGGGTACCGAGAGCTTACGGATTAAACTTTATTTCTACACCATACTGCAATCGTTGCTCGACGTCACCACATTCAGCTTGACTTCAAAACTCAAGCTGAACAAGAGCGTAGATGTTTCTATTCCTCCAGAATGTCAGGTCAACGGAAAAACGATTGGTGTCTTTGAATGCGCAGTAAATTCAAGAAGCTCAAATATAAAGGCTAAAAGAGGCGCAGCAATCGGCGTTTGCTGCCGAGCTTCGACACCCAACCAACAGAACCGAGACCTCATCTACCTCTCTTTTTCGAGACTTCATCACTTTCATCGACCAGAATAATTGTTTCGCATAATAAGTCGACTTCAATCGGACAACATGCAATATGATCAAAGAAACCCCATCGTACAGTCGAAACAACATCGATTTTCCACGTTATTCATGACCAACGCTCACCGGATGATGCTACATGCAGGAGTGAGACACACTCTAGTCTAACTCCGCGAGAGGTATTTGATCCTTCGGGGCCGAGAGCTGGTGAAAAACGTTCATCACGCGTGTGTGACGTGCCAGCGATTTTGCGCTACTCTGGCGAGGGCTCCAACGGGATCTTTGCCGTGTGCGAGAACGACGCAGGTTTAAACTTTGGAGGTAGTCGGTATAGATTTTGCAGGGAGGCTCTACATACAGGCAAAAAAGGTCACCCTAAGTCGTGTATCACACTGTCCACTTGTGCAGTGAAGCGGGCGCTCCACTTAGAGCTCGTACTGGATATTGCCGCGCGCTTGCAGCTGGCCGAGTAGGCAGCGCGCGCGTGGCCTAACGGTTATCGCGCCTGCCTCCCATGCGAAAAGCCAGGGTTCGATTCCTGGGAGCGACGTGTATTTTGTTTATGCCCGCAATTTAGTGTTCTGGAAAATTCGCGAATCCTGTTGCTTGTTCGAGGTCCGAATGTTCTACATGTCGAACTTTCTACGCCGATTATTCCAGAAGCCCACGCATGTACCTAAGGGGTTTCGCGTGGTGAGCCAAAGTCAGTTTTGCCTCAGCGTTCGATCCTGCTGCTTCGCCGCCTTCGACGCCCGCGACGCTCTGTTGATATCTTTCTTTTTCCATTTTATTTTTGCGCACAAGTTCGTCCCATTAAACGTTTAGTTTACTTCAGTTTTCGTTGCCTCATCACTTGTCATTCGTGACATTTTGGTGGAGGTGCGGGGTACCATCGTATGCCCGTAAAGCGTACCCCTACGTAGACACGCTCGCCCGAGTGAGGTGCTCAGTCCCGGAAGGCTACTCTTCGCCGAAGACGCCGAAGCCGAAGAAGCCGCCTTTGGACCCAATGCCGCGCGCGCAGCTGGCAAAATGTCACGAATGACAAGTGATCAGGCAACGAAAACTGAAGTAAACTAAACGTTTAATGGGGCGAACTTGTGCCCAAAAAATGAAATGGCAAAAAGAAAGATAACAACAGAGCGTCGCGGGCGTCGAATGCCAGCGAAGCAGCCGGATCGAACGCTGAGGCGAAACTGACTTTGGCTCACCGCGCGAAACCCCTTATGTACACGCGTGGGCTTCTGGAATAATCGGCGTAGAAAGTTCGACGTGTAGAACATTCGGACCTCGAACAAGCAACACGATTCGCGAATTTTCCAGAACACTAAATTTCAGGCATAAACAAAATGCACGTCGCTCCCAGGAATCGAACCCTGGCTTCTCGCGTGGGAGGAAGGCGCGATAACCGTTAGGCAACACGCGCGTGCCTACTTGGCCAGCTGCGCGCGCGGCAATATTTGGACGTTTTGGCCTTCAATATGTTTGTGTCATGGAGGATACTATGCCGCATCTTCTACCCAAAGAACGCACTAACCTTCAAGTCAGCCTCGAGAGACATGGTAGAACTTTGGAAGATCCTACGACAATCAAAATTAGTGAATCATTTCGCCAATGCGACAATTGAGTGAAGTTTTACTGTCGAGTGTGCTCCTTGATGGAAAGGGTTCTACGAGCGACTGGTTCGATCCGCGAAGGAGGGACTAAGAAAAGTGATCGGGAAAAAAATATTGCCGCAGAAGTGTTGTTTACAGTCTTTTGTGAAATAGAGGTTGAGCTAAGCTCGCGTCCATAACGTTCATTTTCAATGAGCTCCATGAAGGCCAGCCGTTCAATCCGTCGAGCTTTTTTACGAAGCGACGACTGACAGCACTTTCAGTGGCTGAAAAATAAGACTTCGTGTCGTCTCCGAAGGTGCTTCGCTAAATGTGGAAACGAAGGAAAGCGTTCTTGGACAGATTCGGCGAAACGTGGAGGTCAAAATATCGGTGAGAGCTTCCATCTGCCTTCGAAAGAAAAGGGCGACAGTTGCCACGTCTGAAGGTGTGCCGGCACGTCCTTCTGAAAGAACAGCTTCCACGTTTACTCTGGAAGATAGGAAGAGTTGAAAAGGGTTTTTGTAAGCGAGACGGTAAGATCCGCGCATGTATAGTGCTCACGAGCAAGGGCGGTCTACAAAAAATACCAATTCAACTTCTCTATCCACTAGAAACAACAGACATTTTGAATGGGCTAACACCCTTTCGGTGAGGATTCTGTGCCAACGATCAGGGATCGAAGTCGAGGAAGTGTGGCTGAGACGTTTCGAAAAGGAGCTCTTGGCTGGGAAGTGAGTGCCTCAGAACAGATAGACATCCACAAAACAGATCAAACTGCTTTGTTGTTTGTGTATAGTGTAAATAAATGTTTGCTTCAACGTAACCAACGGCGGCTACCAGAAGTTCGTACAAGACCCTTTTCAAAACCCCATCAAGCAACAATGAATGTCACAATTCTTTTTTTGCCGTAAAACATGTGAATGGGCTCCTATTCACGGCAAAGGGATATTGCGGCACTCGATCTCATTAGGCACTGAGCCAACTTCACAGTGATTGCTGACGTAATATTATTGTGGAACAAATGCCTAAACCAAAGCATCCAGCATTGAGGTCTACCCACTATTATTTCAATCAACGCCAATCAGAGCATGGTGTTGAACCGACATTACCGCATCTCCAGAGCCAGAAGCAGAAAACTTGCGCCCCGCATATACCCCTTTCCGAACTCTCCTGCCGGTTGGCATACTCTGTTCGAACTTAAGCTGAGACAAGGAGCACCGCTTTTAGCGCCATCTCGCTGGCTTTCACTGTGCTTAGGTTTGCGTGCCTGCACGCTCACTATTGTGTTAGCAAGGGCAGAAAGCTTGCGTTGAAGGAGGAGTTTCTAGCCTCAGCTTAAGTGTGGACGAAGTATAGATGCTCTTACCAACAACTACACACCGTTCAACCTTAAGCTGAGACTGCAGCCTAAGCTACAAGCTCGAACGCGCGAGCGGATCTGGTTTCGACACAAACATTTCTAGCGCGAGTGCTTCTTGTGCGGAAGAACGCTTCAACTACGGCAAACGAGTAGCTTCGACTTGGGCTCGCGCTGAACTAGGGCTCATACAGCCAAGCCGCAAGCGAGCTCAAGGAGCTCGCGCCTGATTTCGCCATTGTGCAGAGATTCGATAGTTTCAAAGAAAAGGCAGAGTTTCGGAAAGACGTCTGCAAAGATCGTTTACTACAGCGTCCACTCAAGTTTAGGTTTAGGAACGGCGAGAACGAAAAGACAATTTAGAAGACAGAGCGAGAGAATCGCTCAAACTGTGATTGCTGCAAGCTCATGTAAAGGGAAAGGCTGCTACCCCATTACTTGCCCATGGAATTGCCTAATAGTGCAGAGACCTTCGCTGTTTTGTTTTGAGGAGCGCCATTGGGTGTGCTGCCATATTTTCTCGCCTTTGGTGCCTCTCGAATGTTGTGTTAAGGGCGAACGTAAAGGTTGCATGGTTTAGTCGCATGCGCATACGTGAGCCAATATTTTTTAAGAGAGAAATAACGTTGCGGTTCATTATCTAAAAAATAGTCTTATTTATAACCACTTGCTGGGATTAGCAACGCTAAGGGAACGTGCTGAGCTCAGGACATTGTTAGGGTTTTCGCTATCACTAGCTACTGCACTGGTGCTCGTATTGAGACCAAATGGGGCGTTCGGGCCGGGCCCGTATAGAATAAATAAACTGCGTTTGGACATTAGAATAACGGGTAAATCACGTGATTTTGACACAATTCTAATGCATCTTACTACATCGTAAATTGTTTTGTGCTAAATTTAGGAAGTCCTCATGTACCATTGAAATTACATGGCGAGAAGGCAGGATCCTTTGAGTGGAGCTGCCTGCGAGTGTGATGTTGTTACAAAAATCTCAATAAGCTTTTATAAAGTTTAAAAAACGTATCAGCTGAGCACCGCTTGCGATCCAGGAATGTTTCTTATTTTTTTTTATCGGAGACGCCTTAATTAAAACTTACTTTTTGCGGTATTTACCCGCTAATTTCTTAATTTTATTGTCCCGTGTGTGTGTGCGTTTAGAAACACCATTGATAGTGATAATTCCTCGCGGCGAAAGGTATGGCGAGATTTTAGTAAAATCCAAAGTTCTTACCTTCCACTTTATTGTCTGAGGGTCATCGTACCCCAGTCCCCATCCAGCAGTGTAGTCAAACCCAAGTATGGTGTGCTGGGGATCCGTGGGGCTCGCGAAGTCATATGCGTAATAAGTATTGCAGGCCTGTTAAAAAATGAAATCCTTATATAAACGGTCCAAGTTCATTTCGGGCATTTGCATGGTGTTTCCGCTCGAAAGCTCGAACAATACGCATGAGCTATGCCACAGAAGCGCCTTAGTTTGGGCTGATAATATTTTACTCGGAGACTTTAACTTGTGTCTTAAGTATTTTGGTTTATCCGTGGTATCCTTCTGCTGCGTCAGATAAATGTCAAACTGCCAAAGATAAGCCAAAAATGCCACGTATAAACCTGTGCAACCTGCATTGACACCCATAGTCGGCACTACCTTGAAAACTCTAAAGAAGCCAGGTAAAAGACGATCTACCAGGCAGCGAGCACTAACTCTGGCACATGTTTGGCAATATATTGCAAAAACTTTAGATCTGGCATTAACATCTTCAGCTGGGTTATATACATTGTGTTTGAGGGCATCTCACGGTCCTAGATTGCCAGAAAAAGACGTTTGGCGGAAAACCTGTCAACCTGAGTTCTGGTGCGTTTTAGTTTACTATGTGTAAAGCTTGGAACAATTTCAGGTGTGCTCGATTATCGATTTACAGATAATCTATTCTTGGACTGAGACATTCGGAACAGATTTTCTAGATAATATAGAGCAAGCGCAGCAGCTTCAAGGTTGAATCAAAAGTTTAAATACACTGCATGTACTACAAAGTATTTAAGTACTATGATGGATATTTCAGAAACAAATGAGTGTTTAGCACCTCAAAGTATAATTGTTGCAACATGAGAACCTGTCTACGAGTGTAGGTTGAAGCTACGGGGTTGACAGCTTTTCACTGTGACGTTGTTTCTAATATGTTGCCTGGAGCGCGTCTCCGTCAAGTGTGTTTACCGTGCCCGAAAAAGTGTTCCCTAGATCTCCGCCTGGCATGGAGCTCACAAACTTCTCGTGAGGACTTGAGGCCACCGGAGGTGAAGCCAGAAGCTTCTAGCGACATTCCCGCAACGATGACGAAAACCAGGAGGCGCTACTGGAGGTAAAAAAGAACTGACTCAGCAGCTCTCATTTTCGTACAATAGCGTCTCTCGCTTTTGTTATCTCAGCTTCTCACAGCGCCCTTCCACATTTCTGGCTTCATATCTGGTGTCCTCATTTCGCTACCAAAACCTTCGTGCATACATGCCGCCTGGTCACTTCATAGAAGCGTCATGGTGTTGACGTTCGCGGTCCTGACGGTGTCCCAGCAGTGGTGCTGGATGTGGCCGATGTCTGTTCTTTCAGGAGCGAAGCTCCTTAGGGGCTAGCCATGTCCGTACGTCCGTCCATATGTCCGGCGGCGTCGGTGCTCGTGCTCCTGCTCGTGAGCTCACGTGCTCACCAGCACGTGAGCCCATGGTCACGTGCTCGTGTCGGTCAAAAAAAAAAAGATGTCAAAAAATGAAAAAAAATTTGATGAAAAACTTAGGAGCACGTGAGCTCACGTGCTCGTGTAAGACAAATAAAAAAACGATAAAAAATTAAAAAAGGATAAAAAAAATGATGAAGAAAATTATTAAAATTCTGTTTCCGCAGTCGACAGGATTCGAACCTGTGCGGGGAGACCCCAATGGATTTCTAATCCATCGCCTTAACCAATCGGCCACGATGCGGGACGAGTAGGGGGATCTGAGATGTGGTAGTAGTAACTCAAGTGCTGGGGATGTCATGGATAAAACGTTGCATGTAGCCGCTCAACGTCTATACAGGAGAGGGCGCTGCGGTGAAATGCGTATATAACCATGTTCCATACCACACATTCTCTTTCTGACATGAATGAAAACGAACGAAAGGCTCGGCATGGTGCGGCTCAGCGTCTACGCAGACAAGCATCACCAGAGTTTCGCCCCAATCAACATCATTCACCACGTGGAGATGCGGTCAATTTTTCCAAGGTCGATCTTGACTGTGGCAGTCCACGGAAGCTTTGACAGCCAGAAGTTGAGACGCTGCGACGAAGGCGACATAGGCGTTCCCTCATGTTTTCCTCCAGCATTTCTATGACCAACCGCCAGGACCGCTACATTCAAGAGCATGACACTCCGGATTTTATGTCTGCGATTAGTTGCCCCTTCGGAATCATTTTGATGTATGGGCTTGATAGCACATAATACACAACAGTCGGATGCCGGTTTCAGGCGCCACAGTTAATAGAGAGTTTTAGTAGATCGTTCCGATACCTCCGATACACCCGATAACGATACTATATATGTAAGCGCAAAGGCGGAGGCAGAGTATCGGGTATCGTTATCGGAGTCATCGGAACGATCTACTAAAACTCTCTAATACTGAGCTAAGTTTAATGTCACCGAAAAGAACGTGCCGAAAAAATGTATTTTGGTTCAATAAAAAATATAAAATTACGCAGCACTCTACTTAGGTTTGGACCGATTAAAAAAGAAATGCCGAAGAAAATGTATTTTGGTTCAATGAAAAACATAAAATCACGGAGCCCTCTACTTGGGTTTGGTCCGATTAAAAAAAAAAAATATGCAAGATGCTTGCTAAGCAAAAGCTCGAAAGAATGAAACATGCAAGGCCAGAAATAATTCGTTTGTTTTCTTTTACCTAGAGTGCCTCCGTCCGCACCTGGATAGTAGATTACAGTTTTTTAATGGTCACGAAATGTGGCCCTCGCACATTTTTCGCAGTGCTCCTAGACGTTTACGGTACACATTACCAGCACACGACTTACATTTAATCAAGCCCTGTTTGTGTGTTTTTTAATTGAGCTTGAATACAGATCCTGGAAAGTAATTACCACTGTACCTCAAAACGATGGAAGTAATACAAATTGCGTAGCCGTCACAAATTTGTTCCTCCTCTACTTAATGGCACAGTATATTTTCATAATTTGCCTACAAAGGAATTTATGAGACAAGCCTCCAATAGGAGGCTGGTTTAGAAAGTTTGTTGGATTGAAAACGGTAAGTATTTTCTGGTTCGGGTTTTCTATTCCAGTAGTAATGGGCAGTACAAAAAGCCGGATTTGGCTAAAGACATTTCAGAATTTAGACTGCATTGGTCAGAAGCTTACAGTTACAATTTCAAGTAACAAACAATTACTGTTTATTCACAAATATTCAAGTAATCTAATTGAGTATGTTGTAAGCTAGAATAATTGAAATTGTAATGGATTCATTTCCACACTTACTGTGCAAGACTCATTGCGTCCAACAAGTCTGGTCAGGTTAACCTATACGACTCCGAACGCTGCTGGACGGCAGAGAGCCCGATCAGACGCCCTTCAATCACGTACTCACGTGAGTGCAAAGAACTCACCGAATGATTGGGGCCTGATTGAGATCGATCGTATTTTCGACTCGTCGCATAACCAGTGGCACCTTTGCTCACGGATGGGTATGAACATACCGTGCCCCGAGTGGAGTGTCGAAATATGAGTGATATAGAAATAAACTAGGCAAGATCTCTAATTCACGGTCACAGATAAGCTGGAAGCAACTGTCCAGTCATGGGACTGAGACACTCCCGAGTTGTGGTTTCAGGAGGCCGTAGAAAAGAAGCGACACAATCGTTGCAAGGGCATTCGCTGCAGAAAGCTGTGTAGATTTTGGACATATTTACAGACATCAAAGGAACTGTTGCCTGCCGCAACAATATTTTAACAGAATATTGTACACCACTCCTATTAGATGAGAGCCAGAAATACACCTAATTTTGTCCAGATAATTAGTCTGACGTGAACCGACACCCAGCATAAGAATTATTTCTATGTCACGCTAAAACAAGTAGAGTATCCATGCTTACAAGTATCATTACGCTGAAAACGACAAAATAGCGGACTAACATGTAGAACGCTCAGGCCACACCATGTTTTACATCCTCCATTTATTCTTTTATCAGCCACCAAAAAACCGCAATGATCATGGACAAATGCACATGGTCTGAAGATGGTAATTTTCACTATAGCGAAACTGTATTTTGACCTGGCTGTATACATTTTTGATCAGTGGAATGCGAGGCTTGCTATTGTTCTTAATTGCATCGTCTCAGGACAATGAGATTCCTCTGGTGCGTGACGGCCTTTTAAAGGGGTACGCCGGCGATTTCTTCATGTATTTTTAGTTTGCCTGAAAATTTGCTAAACATACCAGCAAACGTCGGTTATATATTATACCAAATATAAGTTAAATTGTTTTGCCAAATTTTTTGTATATTGAATTTTAGCTCCTTCCGTGTTTTTCAAGCTTAATGTCTCTACTAAAAACAACAAAGAAGTGACGCCAGCTGAAGGCATGGGTTCAGACTTTGGACTGTCGAATGTCTTCCCAACTGATTCCAAGCATTTGTATGGAATAAACTGAAAAATTAATGCTTTGGAATGTTGCTCTAGAAGCTGCTCGCCAGCACAAAGAAACAGGCTTGACATAGCTATTTTTAGACTGTTTCATCGACTTGTAAGCCAGCCTGCACAACGTCACGGCTCTGAAGACGGCAGGTGTTTTTGAACGTTGGTTTACGCATAAGATTTATTCGCTATTTTATAACAGTTTTGAATTTCGCGATACTAAATAACACGCAGGAAAAGATAGGAGCAGGTGATTAAAGAAATATACTTAGTTGGTATAGCTAAATCAATGCCCGGAGCACCCCTTTAGCGGCCATCGTTGTGAGTGACAGCGATTGCATGCAGCGTGCATCGTGGTGAAATTGTGTTGTCCCACAAATTTAGAATAAAGTTGCAAAAGAGACGGGCGGGAATCAAAGATACAAGCATACAGGTTTTGTGCTTGTCGAACTCAATATAACCTAATTTTGTTGTTTTTATTTCATCTTACAGATCAAAAACCAGTTAGACCAGCCATCACTATTCAGCATATATTTGTCCGGCCGCCTGCTAGGTTCAAGTAACTCCGAGATTTTCCGCAAGAAGTCGCAACACTTCTTAATATTCCAGTAAACTTACTTCGTACATTTCAGAAGCAGAACCGCTGAAGCAGGGCATACCGTAATAAAACTGTGGTGATTTACTACGTGGTCTTTTGTACCGCCAAAGATGCATAGAAAATGATATCATCAGAGATGACCTGCTGAACAAATCCATGTGGGTACTGACGTAGGTTAGGGCGTCTGCCTGCAGAAAACAAATTAATACAGTCGTGAAAATGTTACGAACAAGGTACATGTTATGTCTGCGGTCAAGGATATCTCTTCGACAGCCTCTGGCGCTCCTTTTTATTCCTACGTCCTGGTTCAATAAATCTCTTGCGAAAAATTAATGGAATTTTGAATTTGAGATAAGACACCTAAATTTATTTTATTTATCCTCAATACTACGCATACTAAAATTACATATTATATTGATGCACGAAGTTCTTATAACTTCAGGTTTAAAACTGATTTGAAATGCTTCCTTTCTGGCGCCTTTGGTGGGAGGAGCACATTGTGGTGTAATCTACACAGATATCAAAAATTACATTCGTTGGGTAAGTTCAAACCGAGAAGTTAAAAATGCCGAACGCGTTTCCTCACAGCAAGCGCAAGGTAGTTAAAAACTCTGTGTATGATGCCACTCCCAGCACTATGCTTTTGGGTTCCCTTCCGCATATTGACACGTTCGGGTCAAATGCGCTAGAATTTACTTCTTACTTTTTTAAGAATTCCTTTTGTTTCCCATAAAGTAAATATACCCGATCTTTCATCACCACGTCGCGCACCTTTCTTTATCTTTTTGCAAAAATGGTATTACACCAATGAGAATCTTTATATACGACAACGATCAGCTCGCCTGCACTTTAACAGTTTGTTCATTGACAATCTGAGCCATTTTTATAGTTCCCACATTGGGAGGTTAAATTACCAAACTTATTTTGCAAAGTCTTGTACTTCTGTTTAGATAATCATATTTTAGTTGCCTTTAAAGTACTTTCCGAATCATGCAGTGCACCTGTGGAAAAGCTTTTTTCTAATGATTCAAATGCCCTATGAATACGTAAAATTTGGTGCATTTCAGTGCTTTTGTCAGAATCTGTTTCACATCGTCCACATACAAAAATCATGTTTTCCCCTCAAAAAAGTTTTTTTAGAAAAGAAACAAAAGTTTCATTGGGAATGGTCGGGTGTATGGTCAGATTGCAACCAGCATCACACCTTTTTTGGGCAAAACCGGCAGGACACTGAGCGCGGTGTAGGTAGGTGCTTTATAATGGAAAACAGACTAGTCACAAAACAACTCGGGTTGTCTTCTGCCCACGCCGAGCTGAGTGATCAGCAGGTTTTTACTAAATACTGCATGGCTCCCGTGCCCTATCTTTACTTATTGCCCGACCTTGTTTGGTGTGACTTTTTTATTGCACGGAGTTAAACGTGGTGCCGAAATTCCTGCTGTTTCTTTGCAGGTTGTCATCGAAATGTGTCAGCATTTAGCGCAGGGGTCCCGACTCAGAGAAGGATGGGCGTTCCAACCTCGCAACGGTTTGCATACGATTGTGTTCAGAGAGCCAGTTTGTCCTCCTGAGCGTGGCCGGTTCCGGATAGAGCCACTGCAGCTTCCTCCCTCCCTCGCTTCCGCGGTGCTTCTTTGGAAGCGTTCTAGGAAACTCCTTTCTTCTTGTAACATAAATAGTAGACGAAACGAGGTAAAAAAAAAGAGAAAAATAGAGCAAGGCGGAAACCGCACACCGCGTCAAAGCTTCACGAATCCTGTCTACTCTAATCCGGTCTAAGTCAGTTAAAACAATCATAACCATACATCCGCAATATGGCAGCATGCCTTAAAGGATAAATGGTTACTCCTCTATAAGAAATGATTAAACTGGAACAGCGTGCCGATGTGGAAAAGGTGAAACAAAAAGCAATAGATATTCTTAAAGGCATCAAAATGATGTGCTTTAAGGGTTGTCTTCAGCTGCGGAAGAAACGGCATGACAAGTGCATTCTATAAAACTGGGAGCACTCTAATTGTGACTTGACTAGAACGTGTAGGAATAAATACACAATAAAAAAAGAAGTCAGTTTTTTTTTGGTCTGGGGTTGCATGTGCCGTTCCGTAGCAAGCACCGAATAAAAATTGGCGTACCAAATTCTGGAACCAACTTTTAGTTTGATTCATTTTTCCTCAATTGAAAAACGTACTGGAATCACAATCCTGCCACCGTTGTCTACATCACCCAACCGTTTTCTTTGAAGTCTTCAGGTATCAATGAAACATTGGTACTGCTCTTCGTACACGTTTTAAATATATTTAACCGAATCATCATTAGAATGTATAAAGGCACCCAGATTAAATTTACAGGGTAATTGTATATATTCAAAACAATATAAAAAGCCATCTTTGCTCCAGAGTGAGTGCAGTTTTCGGCTGATGTTTATTGAGCTCGGCGGACACTTGAGAGGAGAAGAACCGTCCAAATCTGGTTAGTAATTAACAAAATTTCTTTAATAAACTTTCAATATTTGCTTTAGAAGAAATGTTGCAATTGTTGTTTTGAAGACTGCCGCCCTGAAATGCTACATATATGAACATTATTTCAAAAAGTAACATGCTTGGAGATGTCCGAGAATTTCTCTCATTTCTCTACTCCTATTTTAAAATGGAATTTTTTAAGAGCGGCGTAAGTGCTAACCACGTGACGCTTGTTGAAGTGACGTTTTCGTGATCATCATCATTATCATCATTTATTATTTCTTGAAGGCCCAGGGGGCATTTTACAAGGAAGTGGACACTTCAAAAAAACATAAAAATAACACTACCATTTATCAACAAAAACACGCTGTAATCTAGTTATGGGTTAGAAAAGATAAGCTATTGGCTGCAGAAAATTTCTTAGTGTCAGGTAAGGAAACAATTACGTCAGGCAGTGAGGTCCAGTCCCAGTTCCACTCCCAGTTCCAGTTCCAGTTGATGTACAAATTGTCATGATTTTATATCTGCACTCCCGCTGTCAGGGTGCGAATCGAAATATGCAAACTCGGTTGGAAAACATTTAGAGCTCTCCCTTTTAAAGCCATATTGGACTCGGAGCGAGTCTGCATACCACCGGCCGTACCCTGACAGCCCTGACAGCCGCAATGCAAATATGAGATCCCGACAATTTGTGCGTCACAAAACCATAACTTCTAGAAGCGCGACGTGGCCAGCGCTTCCAACGCGTTTGGAAAGTCCTGTTTGTGAATCGGAGAATAGAAAGGGCAGAAATTGTCGATGAATATATCCTAACGAGTTGTTTTTTTTGTTTTAAGCCTGTAAGTTCGCCTAGCCTTCCAAGGCGGCGGTCTTCGAAATTTCAATTGCAACATGGCCCATAAAACGAATGATTGCGAAGTGAAATAATAAATTGTAGTTAAAATTGAAGGGGCGAACAACCGACTGTGACGGTTATTCGCCCCCTGAATGGCTCCCGAGTTTAAGAAACATAAAGTGTAGACGACATTCACGTAGCAGTAATTACGCATTTCTTAAAAATATGTTTCGTATAAAAAATATAACCCTAAAATTAAATTTAAAAAAACGAAAAAAAAACGAGTCGGATTGCAGCCGAAGACAGAAACCGATGAGGCCAAATAGTTATTTGAACCGCAATCTTCGGACTGACAGTCCATAGGGTGCATGCTCAATACATGCATGAAAGTGACGGAACGAGCTTCCGCCAGCAATGCGAAGCTCTCACGTATGATCTAGTAAAACTTTATCATAAAACAGCGCCAAAAGAGCATCGCGAGTCTCTTGTTGTGTGGTGGGTTTGCTGTAGCCGGATAAACAAATCACTCGCAAAAAAGTCCCAGATCATGGCGCATTTACCGTGACTGAATTTTTAACCGGTGATACCAAACGCATAAAGACGACTAGTGCCTTGACCATACACTCTTGCTGCAGCTTAATCGTCTTCAACTAATCGACACTTTGGCCCCGGTTGGACGTGATGCGCAATGCACTAAAGTGAACACGGCAGTGTCAAGTATATGGTGCATGGGCGTTTTTTGGCTAATTTAGCTGAGCTGTTGTAGAGTTTAATAATGCATTAGCATAAAATTACCACATGAAAGTGGAAAGCTGGTGGTGTCGGTACGTGGACACAACGGTGGAAAGCGAAGCGCGCCGTGTTGAAAAGGGGACATTTTTAAAGGACCACGACGAGAGGGATGCCACACCACGTGGCAGCAGCCAATGCGCGCGCATAGTATTGTACAATCTGAACTTGCAGGAGTAAAGAGCAGGTATGCCTTGTTTTTTCTACAAAGTGCAATCTGAACCATGTGCTAGCACTGGACCAAATAGGTGGCAAAAGTAGACGGATTGTGAACGAAGGAGAGGGGATGCCGAAAACGGTCAACAGTGAAAGCTGCGTCAGGCAGCGGATGCGCGTGCAAGGAGGTCGAACATGTCAGGGGTGCGGAAGCAGGTCCTAGCTTGGCTGCCCAAAATGCGCCAGCCGAGTGTGACACTGAGCGTCTCGGAGCCCGAAAGGAGGCCCCAATATTCCGATACAACAAAAAAGTCAAATTGGACGCTCAGTAATTTGTACAGCGTAAGGTATGTCAGTCAGGATGGTGCGTCATTGGTTCACACTGTAGATGAGCAATTTTGCCAGTGCAGTACGACTGCTAACCTGGGGACATTGACGTCTTCCGATACAATAGCCACCACGTAAAGGACGTGATCAACTTCAAGCAAGAGCAAGCACTTCTTTTGTACCCGCTCAGGCGCGAGGTAGGGATTCTTCGCGGCAACAAAAATTAAAGGAAGGTCAATTGGTAGATCCAAGGGCATGACCTTTGAAAATGCCGCACTTGTTCTCCTTTGAGAAACGCTAACACTGATCCCGTGACGAATCGAGAAAATAGGCAGAAAAAATGTACAGAAAAAATTTCAAAAGTAACTCAGAGAGAAAGCCAGAAGAGAAAAATTAAAAGGACATTAGCATTTACCAAAGACGGATGAGTGTAGAGTTTGTCAAAGGTCACGCTAACGTATTCCTGAATGATCCACAAATGTATCTGTCACCAGTAGGTAGCGCCCCCTCCAGTCCACCCGTCGATGGCCGCCAGCCTCGGCGGGCAACATTGATCACCGCGATAATAAACGCTGGGAGCGCACGCCGCCCCAGTCAGTCATCGTCCACCCTCACAACCAG